>NW_018921328.1:191470-273374 GCF_002207925.1 Prunus avium
AAAAAAAAGTAGAAGTGACTTTCGGTCTGGAGATCACAGGAGTAGTTAAAGTACAATTTGGTTTAGAAAATTATTGCCATATAACTTTATGATGATTGGTCGGTGTTGTTTTTATTTATATTTTTTGGGGTAGCAATTGCTTCAAATCACTATACAAACGGTTCCTTTGCGGTTGTTGCTGTTTTATCCACTATATAATTGTGTTACTTAACAGTGAATAAGAATATGATCACTCTAAAAATAATAATAATATGATTTGCTTGGGTGGGTGGGGCAATGCTTAATGGTGCGAGTGATCATTACATTATCAATTATACACCATATTACATACCTACTAGAATCAACTATTGAACTTTTTTTATTCTAAAAATGAGTGTTTCTTGTCAACAATCCAAGTTTGTTAGGCCATCTCCAGTCATAGGGCTAAATGTAGTCCATGACTAAAATTTAGCCCTCCAAAATATTAATTTTTTAAAGAATAGTGCAGGGCTAAATTTTTCCATCTCCAGCCATGCATGGCTATATTTTAGGGTCCTTCATATTTTATTATTTTGAGAAAAACTACAGTACAACACTCATACATTCCACAACTCCACAATTATATATTGTTTAATTTAATTAAACTAGTATTTGGAGACAATATTCCACATATGACACGTATACGTTGATAAGAACAAAATTTCTAATAAGATTTTGTGTCCACGTGGCAATGGTCTCCAACGGTCATGACCAAGAGTTTTTTATATATTTTTTTTAACAACACTTGAAAACATTTATTAAAATTGACCACATTTAAACCATTTTTTAAACAACACTTGAAAACACCACATTTATTAAAATTTAAAAAAAAAAAGAAAAAAAGGAAAAAAAAAAAAAAGAGGAGAGAATGGGTTTCAATGGTCTGATTCATGACCAATAATATTTTATACTTTTCTCTTCAACAACACGAATTGAAATAGAGGCTGTTAAAAATATATATATCCAGCTATGACATCAACTTGCTTTACTGTTGGCTTTTAAAAAGCAAATGCATGGGCCCACAAAATTTTGGCCTAGACTAAAGGTGGACTATATGTGGCCCGGTTGGAGGGCTAAAGGGCAAAATGTGGCCCTCCAAATTTGGCCAAAATTTTATTTAGCTAATGGCTGGAGATGAGTTTTGCATTATTTTATGGCTATATTTGAGATATAGCCCATGACTGAAGATGGCCTTATGTATTAGCTACGGGTTGAAAAGCCACTTGGTGGTAATGAGGATTTTTTATTAGATATTTATAAAAATACCCAATCCTAGACATGTATTTATAAAAATACCCAATCCTAGACATGTATTTATAAAAATACCCAAGCACTATTTAAACATAGAAACATACCCAAAATGGGTTTTGGGTATTTGTGTAATGATGGGTTTTGGGTATGTTTATAAATGGGTTTTGAGTGTGTGTAATGATGAGTTTTGGGTATGTTTATAAAGTGTTTTGGGTGTTGGGTATTTTTATAATTTCAGCCCCCATTTTGGGTATTTTAGTGAAACTCCCATTTTTTATTATATATATTTATATACAAATAATAGTATTTACTACTTTAAATTAATATAATTCACGGAAATGAGAATTCGAACTTAAATGCAAGGGGGCGGGCTCACTGTCCTAATAAACTAGCTAAACCACCGTTACATAATTATATTTTTTGCTGAATTGATGGTTTTAACTTTAACCACCATAATTTTTATTTTCATTAATTAATTAACCACCATAATGTTTTAGAGCTTTGAACAAGTGAGAATTTTCAAATATTTTTTATTTTATTTTTTAAATTGAATTTTCAAACGTAGTGGTTTCTTTACCAGTAAAATACTAAATTTTCTATAAATGCATGTATCAATCAAAGGTAACAAAAGCATATTTACACGCATACAACTCTTTTTATGGAAGTTGGAATTCTATTCGATTCCTACGCTCTATTTTTCCACCATTTAATTATACCAGAAAAATACCAAATTATACATATCATATCACAGTGTATAATATATTGGTTCCTTTCCTCACTTACGTAGTCCACTTGGTGCACAAACATAATGTTCAGATTTTCAGAATAAATTCCCTAATTAACATATTCCTTGCATCGTCAGACTGATGTCAATCCAACTAAATTTTTTTACATTTAACAAAAATAACACTGTTTTGCTATCTCCGACCAATAACATAATGACACGTGAAAAAATTATCTTACGTATCATTGTGTTATTGATCGAAAATAGGAAAAAGGCTCGGATAGAAAAATGCAAAACAAATTAATTCAGCAAAAAAGAGATTGTAGCAAGATTATTTCAACCAGAAATTACTGTACATAACCTCAGGTAGCCGTGCCGTGGCTTACATCCAATTAACCAACATTTTAATTCTCTCTCTCTCTCTCCACTTTTTTTTTTTTTTTTTTCTTAATTCAAATTAGCTCTTGTTTGGAAGAACAATGGCCAGAGACTCCTGGTGACGAAACTTCAACTGCTTCTCGATGAAAGCTTCTATGGTGCGCTGAAACTCCTCGTTACTCAGATTGTCCTCCTCCTCCATATTTTCCGGCGGATAATCCTCGCCGGCCCTCATGATATTCCGGCCAATCTCGGTCTCCGATCGCCGTAGCTTCGCCGTTTTCGGCTCTCTCTCGAACTTCTCCGACCTCGTCCTCCGAATAATCTTCGGAAACTCCGATTCCGAGTCCGAGGTCGAGTCAGTGTCCGCTTTCGGATCGGCCGAGTTCACCTCGGAAACGATCTGCTTGTCCTGGTACACAACCTCCTCCTCCTCCTTCACGCCCGAAATGACGTCGTCTCCAAACTGAGACTTCGAACTGCTGCCGCTGCCGCCACCGCCGTTTTCTATGAGCTCCTCGTAGAGCTTGGCTTCGACGGCGTCGTCGTGGTTATGAGCCGGGGCGACGTGGCGGGACTTGAGGACGAGAGATGCGATGATGACGTGGCAGAGGAAGAAGACGAAGAGGGGGCTCGAAACGACGCCGGAGAGGAGGCGGAAGTAGTCGCGCGAGAGAGTGAGGGCGAAGGGGAGACGAGAGAAGGTCCATGAGACGAAGACAACGCCGGCGCCGAGCTCGGCGAAGCGAAAGAGTTTGGCAACGCTCCGGAGGCGATTGTACCTTCGCATCGCGCTCGCTTTCTCTGCTTTCACGTCGTCGAAATCCCACGCCTTCATTTCCGCAGAGAGATAGAGAAACGAAAGCGATCGGCGGATGCTGAAGGTGCAATTAATTAGTTATTAACGGTGAGAGAAAATTGAAATTTTTTATTATGGCATTGGGGTTGATTGATTTTCCGGCAAAGTTTAGAGGGAAAGGAAAAAAAAACTTAGGGGGGGAAAGTTTGCAGAGGAAATGAAATGGAGGAAGAATTGAAAGAAGTGAAGCACTTGTCACTTTGTCATGCCTTTTATAGACTCTCCCAAAAATCCTTTTGCTTTTATTTAATGGTTGTTTTTTCCTTATATGTTTTTTCATTACAATAAAAGATTAAATATAGAAAAATATAAATTTAAAAAAATGGTGCTCCAATAATACTTACCTATCTTACTCTCACTATACAACAAATTTGAGGAGAGAGAAATTGCTATAGTGACTACTTTATATTTTATATTTTATGGAGGGAGAAATATATATAGCAAGAAATTTTTATTATTTAAAATATAGTTGAGCATTTTTTTGCTTACCACTTTATACAATATAGTGTATATATGAATAACATCGTTCCATAAATACAAAGTAAAAAGTTAATACAAAGTATATGGTTATGCATATAGATACGTGTCAAGAATTAAAAAGAATGGTGAGAATTAATACACCTTAAGTTAAAATGATGAGCAAAAATATTTCCTAAAATATAGAGCATGAACTAGCTAAAACAACTTTCTAGAGATCATATCTTTGCGTGATCGGGTTTATCTTTTCAAATCATTTTTCCAACTATGTTTTGGTTTTGCTTAAAGTTGTTAGACATGGTTACTTCCTAAGGTGTTAGTACCATATTCGTACAAATCCTTTAATATAATCATATTAATTCGAGATTCAAGTTCAACAAAACTCATGATTTAAATTCATCTTAGACTCGTACCATCCTTAAATCGATACTTGACTATATATAAATCACGGTAACGTAAACCCAAACCTAAAATCGATATTTTAACTCAAACACAAACCTAAGTATTTTTTTGTAACTCGATGTTTCTTTCTTTTTTTTATCTCCATGCATAAACACAGGCCTAAGTTTCTTAAGCATCATATTGCGGTTTGGGGGTGTAATGAGTAAAAAATGTGTGAATTTTTTTTCTGAAACGATGACAAGATGTGGTCTTTATGTCACGTGCGGTGCTCTGTTTCAATAGAGGATTCAGTCCCTGCGCGCCTCGTGGGCTCTGGCTGTTGGTTCGACCCAACATATTCCTCATGTGCTGCGGTGTGTACCAATTCAAATTCAACTGTACATACCCCTCTCTATACTTTCACTTGCTTGGTCTAAATCATCGTTTACCTTTCTTTTCTTTTACTTGCTTCCCCCACGACTTGGTCCAAACCTTCTCAGCAATTCTTCCTTCCATTTTTTTTCTAATTGTTTCCCGTTTTTCAATTTAAAACACATGATAATGAATCAAATAGAAGAATAGCGTCATCAGTCCGAGAAATTCTTTGATCCGGCAGACAGATTATCGCATCCTTCTATCGGAACATTTATACAATATAGCTCCTCAATTTTAAAGAGCCAAGGCTTTTTTCATCATATAAGTAGGGTTTCCAAAAAAGATATATTAGGGATAGGGGACAAAACTACTTTATGTGCACAAACTACGGTGCATACTGCCTCAGTGAATCAAGTTCGTACACAGTGCATGGCAGGGCTATGCGTGCATTAAAATGTTATCACCTGAAACTCATTGTACGTCCATTTAATTAAATTTTAATTTTTTTTTCCAGCGTGTAAGTAATAATCCATCTAGCCCAGAAACAAACAGAAAAAATAAAAATATATATATATATCTACATATATATTTTTACTTTGAATTTTCTTCTCTTTTTCAGGAAAATTTAGTCAGGAAAGGAAACGATCTCTGATGATCAGCTGCTGGTCCTTTCTTACTGAGATTGCAGAGAGTGCAGAGAGCTAGATAGGGTGCTTTGACAGACACGCGACCTAAATTTATTTCCCGAGACAAATTTAATTCAGAAATCAGCTCAATCAGAGGGCTGGTCATTGGGCAACCTGCTAGTCAAACAATTAATGAATCTACAAATATAAATTGAACAATATTTGAAAAATAAAAATCAAATCAAATTTTGAAATGAAATAATTTCTATTGAGTTTGGTTGACTGGGTTGAGTTTCTTCTTTCTTGCATGGGATCATTTGGAATGGATAGGGGTTCATGGGCACTCCAATGAATTAATGGGTGAATTGATCAAATATTATATATTATATTGAAAATTAGACTGTCTAGGATAATATTATTTTGCTATTCCCGACCAATAATGTTATGCCACGTAAAAGTGTTATCACTCATATCATAACGTTATTGTCCAGAAATAGCAAAATAATTTCATGAAAGTCTTTCTTACTAGGGTTACATATATTATGAATGCAGTTCAGTCCTCAGTCTTCTCTTTTGTCCTTGAAGCTTTCTTTTACTTTGTGCAGATTGAAAATAAGAAGCCAGTTTTATTGACAGAGTGATGGACGCCTGCTTCCAGTCCAGTCCAGTCCAGTTCAGCCTCTAGCTTAACCATCTCCTTCACCACGCCGTTTAACCTGCTTCCTACACGTGGCAATGCCCCACACAAAACACTCACCACCCAGTCCAGTCCACGACATTAAAGCTAGCTTTTAGAGCTAGTCTCCTACCACGCATGTTTCACTTTTTGACTCTCTTAGTTTTCACATGTTATGGGTTTGACTGATACTGATGTTATAACATATTTTGGCTCCGTCTCAGTCGACAGTTCACTCATATTATAACACGCATACAATAATTAATATATACATATTATAATTTGAATGAATTCATAATCATTTTCACGTAACATTATATAATTCATCATTATACTAATTTTTTATACTTCACTTCCCATTCAAGTTGTGCGGAAAAAAAGATCTCGGGCTTGTTCCTTACGATTTAGAATTCAATGACATTTTATAGATGATCAAAGAGTCTGCAAATTATCCATCACCAACAAAAGAAAACAATTTAAATGACATGGGCTCCATTTGTTCCATAAATTCTGCAATTTGTCTTTGTCCTGCTCTACTATTATTATTACTCTTGGATTGATCCTTGAGGCCACATATCTAATATTATCCATAAAGCATTTGGATGGAGTAAACAAAAGCAGATAAAGGAGCTTTTAGTGGTGGAAAATTTGCTTCTCCGGAATCTGCATGCAGTCAGTGTCAGTGAGAGAGTTCCATTGTTGGCAGAGTTTGCAACATAATTATTTTGAAAGTGATTTTGATATCAAAGCCGAAGCTTTTTGTTGATGATAATGGGACTTTCTTGGCTGTAAAGACTAAGAGAATATATGTAAAGGCTGCTACAGAGAGTTCCTTTACCTTTCAGTTTAAGTCTTGTATTCAATTTTAGTTTTGCTTTATTGTGTGTGGATGATGTGGTCTTAGTAAGCTCCACACAAATGTGACATATATTTGACCCCTTTTTTCTGTTTTATAAAGAGGAACGACTAATCTTTTGAAAGTGTTGTGTGCTTAATCTTTAAAATCAAGTCCACCGTCACATATTAACTAACTCTTAGGGTTAATTTGGGATTACTGTCACTTTAAAAAAAAAAGTTGTTTATGATGTGCTTTGAAAATAATTAGCTGTACAGTAAAGCAGCTCCATATTTGGTAAACAATTCTTTTAAAGTGTTGTTAGTACAAAAGGCAGTGTCAATACCATTTGGTAAATTTTAATATAAAACTATTGTAACTGTGAATAATGAATCAAATAGACATGATGTTGAAAGTGTTATGCCCTAATATGTGGTGGTGGTGAGAGATGGAAGTGACGATGGTGGTGGTGATGAAGGTGGATGTGGTGGTGGTGGTGGTGGGGATGATGATTGTGGAGGTGGAGGTCGTGGTTGTGATATTGGTGGTGGTGGGGATAACGGTTGTGAAGGTGGAGATGGAGGTGGTAGTGGTGGAGGTTGAGGTGGTGGTGGGACTAGTGTGGCAGTAAAGTGAAACAGGTTTTTGGTGGAAAAAAAAAACGGGGCCTAAGCCCAACAATATATTTTTTTGTTAATGTTAGAAGATGTTTCAAATTCGAATATCTCATGTCCCGTTAATTAATATATTTAAAAAAAGCGTTGTCATCTAGAAAAGAGACCTACATGGGCTTGTTCTTCATTTTTCCCTTGACAGTCCAAAATTATCCATATGAATTATGAACACTAATATATTAACAGAGTCATTCTATAGTGAGGGTGCCATATATGGACTATAGATGTGGACCTTCATATTAACAATAGTCAGATTTCATTCACCTGTTCATGGGCCTCACTGTTCTTCTGGTTTTTACTTTTGTCACTTCGCTGCTATTCTGGTTATGTTGATCGCTCAGCCCATAGAAAAATACAAATTCCCACGCATGTTTCTAAACTTAAAGCCCACAACTCTCTCCAGCTCCAGTACCAGCCAAAGTTAAGCCCACTTCATGAAATAAAATTCAGGCTTGGCCTCTGAAAGTGTTAATGTAATTTTGTTTTAAACATAGATTTAGATGAAATAGGTGAGAGAAAAGAAGGGATGACTGAAATTAGAGGAAGTGATGAGAGAGAGGTGGAAGAAATGGATATGAAAACCTACATATAATATGAAAATTAAAACTTTCCGTTTAGTAATAATAATATGTCTCTTCATAACGTTGAAAGAGGTTCTTATTTTGAATTCCTCATATTTCATGAATATAATTAAGAAAAAAAAACCAATCTTAAGTTATTTTCATCATTCTTCTTGATGACTGTGGGCTATTGCCAATTTGCCATTGTCATGAATATAAAACGATTGTGGGAAGGGAACTATTGGCATAATGAAAATGAACTGACAAAGATGGACTTACAAGAATATTGCAAAGCCTTAGCAGTCAACTATTCTCTTCCATTTTTCTGTAACTTAATAATAATAGTACCCAATTCAACTAGAAGAAAGAAGATCCCAAAATTGAATCAAACTCAGACTGTCAATTGAAAACAAACACTTGAGAATGGACCACAAAATCTCAAGACTCCAGAACCCTTCTTTATGTTTCTTCGAGACTCCAAATTCCTCTTTATCTTACTTTTTCAAGAGTCTTATTTATTTATATAAATGATATTAAAAGAGGGAGGATCAAATTTAAGATTACATTTCTCGTATTAATGTGAATTAATTGAATATGATATTTATTCAAACCAAGTTGAAAAAGGAAAAAGAAAAAAAACAAAGTATCGCATTCAAAATACATATATCGTTCTCATATTTATGTGAAAGTGGAGCTTGATACCAATTCAAATTAAGTTGAAAGAAGTCATGTTTATTTGCTCGAGTCTGTAACCTTTCACAATTTTAATAAAAATTTACTACTTCCTCTCAAAAAAAAAAAATTTGAAAGAAGTAACACTCAACCAAAAAAAAAAAACTAGGTTAAAGTCATTTTCCTTTTTAGTGTGGATAAAAGTTCTTAAAAGAAATAAACGTTTGGTTGAACTTTTTTTTTTGGGGTCAAATCTTGAAATTATTGTTTAATAATAAGCGTGATATTTATCGTAATCAGAACGTGGTGTGACGATGACACCGCACACAAGAATTTGATTACCTTTTTGGAATTTTTCCAGAAATGTTGCTAGGGAGAAATATGTAACCCCGGTCCTTGTTTGGATTTTTCACAGTAAAATAACGCAATTGATGCGCCACTCATTTCCTATTTCTTCCATCCAATCCAAAATAGACATAAAACTTTGGAAATTGCTGCCGATGGGTTTCAGTCTTACACTCCATCCCAGTTGAATAAAACATGTCATCAGCAGCAGCCACCAATTTCCACCAGCCAAACCTCGAACTCTTTCCCAGCCGATCTTGCACGCTCAAATCTCTGAAACCCATTTCTTCTCTACGATTTCCCACTTCAAAATTTGTTTTCTCTGGTGGGTTATTATTAGTCCCCAAGAAAGGTGTTTCTGGGAGGAGGAGGAGCAGAGCCATGGGCCCCAACTCCATGGTTGAGCTGAGAAAGATGCTACCTTTTAGGAACCCTGATGATGATGATGACGAAGAAGGCGTTGGAGTGCTTCAACGTGATGATTCTGTTGATGGGCCTTCAGAATTGAGTCCTTTGATTGTGGATAAAGGGTGGGAATCTACACTCAATCGACTGGTTGGTAATTTCTAATTTCCTCTTAGTTTTACAGGGTTTGTTTCATTTCAAAGCTCTCTATGATGAGAGTTCTGGGTTTCCAATCCAATCATTCTGCCTGTTTTGTGTTTTATCAACATTCTGATTTTTCTTTTTATTTGTTCTTTTTTTAGTATTTGTTCTTATGATATTAGTGGCTGGTTTCTGTTGGATATAGAGCAAGTGGATTATATCTGCCGTTTTTGCTGTTGTGATTCTATGGAGGCATGATGCTGAAGCCATGTGGGCTGCTATGGGGTCTGTTGCAAATACCATTCTATCTGGGGCACTCAAAAAGATACTAAACCAGGAGAGACCTGTTCCCTCATTGAGATCTGAGCCTGGAATGCCTTCTTCCCATGCACAATCTATCTTCTACATTGTTTTGTTCACAATTTGGTCAGGTAATCTCTCTTAATTCCTCTTGAGTTTAAGAGCACTTCTGAAATGAAATTGGTTTGGAGAGATTTAAGGTATGCTTGAAACTTAAAATATGCTGATTGGTGTAAACTACTATAATCAAGTTGATGTAGAGTGTTTGCTTGATGTACATTGTTGGTCCATTCCCTAATATGCAGCAATGTTAATGGGGAGAATACTAAGACTGAACTTTTAAATTTTCAAATTGTAGTCACAGAAATATTTGAGAGAAAATAGACACTTTTTATGGGCATCACATTAGTCTACCATGCTGTATGTAGAAGAGTATCATCTTTAGCTCATTTTCTGCTATGACTTCGTCTCAGTTTTGATACCGTGAAAGGTTTTGAAAATGAATAAAATTATTCCCATAATTCAACGAGAACAAATGGCATGCTGCTTTCTTGTTGGTCCTAATGAGAATTGGCACGTAGATTTCTTGTTTGTATTAGTAAAATATGAATTTGTTACCTCTATTTTCTCATCTAATTCTGTTGCCTGTGTGCTATATTGCAGTTGTGGAATGGCTAGGGATAAATGAGATTACCTTGACCATCGGTGCTTTTGCCTTAGCAACTGGGATATATCTTGTAAGTATTCATACTCAATCTTGCTCTGCTTTCAGTTAAATGATGCTTTGAAGCTTGGCTTACATATTTGAGTGTTCAAACTGCTTTAGTTGATTTGAAGAAAACAGAACTGAAAGGATATATTGCTTATGCATATCTTTGTGATTTGTCTTTGCAGTCATGGTTACGAGTCTCGCAAAACCTTCATACACTCAGCCAAGTGGTTGTGGGTGCTACATTTGGAACCATTTTCTCCATTCTTTGGTTGTTGTTATGGAATGCTTTTGTGCATAAAGCATTTATTTCCTCTTTATGGGTTCGAATAGTTATAGCTTTGGGGGCTGCTGGGTTTTGCCTAGGATTTCTTGTATACGTAATTCGTCATTGGCTCAGGAATGAACGGTGAACTCCGAAAACTGATAGATAATAATGGTAAGATGCATTTCTTTTTTCAGTTCTAATCACAAATTGATCTCCTCAAATGCTTCTCAATTTCTCTTTTCTGTTCAATGTCATTCAGAGAAGTAGAAATGTATACAAATTCACTATTCGGTACCGAAATCAATATGCATGGTATTGAGCATGTTCCAACTATACAGTTACAAATGTTATAAATTGCCCAAAAATAAGTAAAAAATATTTACAGCAAAATAAGAAAAAGAAGATTGCATTTAGATGAGTGACAGAAGATGCAAAACTCAAGCAAACAGTTATTTCATGAATATAACTTATAAATTGGTCCTCTGGTGGTGAAAAAGTCCAAAACCTTCCACACAAGCGTGTGCATTTTCTTGGAAGAGACCAGTTCATAAATTTCCATGTCTTCAGTAATGCTTGACCTTTCAATGTGACTCTGGATTCAGATTTGCATGTCTTCAGTAATGCTTATCCTTGAGCCACGGCCATGTCTTAAGAGGATCTCCACATAACTAGATGCATCTTAAACAAAGCTTCGTTTCACATCCTTGGTCGAGTATAAACTTATGGACGAAAAACTGGACTTTTTGCTTGTAATTTATGTATTGAATTTGAAGCTTCTCCTCAGAACTTTTCATCTGCAACTCTCAGATTTAGCTTCATCAAATTGGAGAAATAAACTTTTTAACTTCCAATCGACTAAATGCTAACCTTCAACATCAATTAATGAAGACCTCATTTCCTGAATAGTGCCTTCTGTCTTTGAAGCTAGTAATTCCAACACACTGTATATATCATCACCTTGTGGATGAGACCTATCTCCAGCAACAAATGCAGAAATCCGATCCTTGACCTTTATCCATGACCATCCTGGCTCCTTAACTACCCCCTTTGATCTCATCATTTTCCTTACATCTGCTGCTTCCCTCCACTTGCCTTTGGCAGCAAACATATTTGCCAGGGTTATATGAGTCCCTGCACAATTTGGGTCTAATTTAAGAATCTCCTCTGCAGCACGTTTTCCACAGTCAACATCACCATGGAGCCTACATGCTCTAAGCAGAGTAGACCAAACAACATCATCCTGGTGAAAGGGCATACTTTTGATCATATGTTCTGCCTCACTTAACCGTCCAGCTCGACAGAGGAGATCAATCATGCAGCCATAGTGTTCTTTTGAAGGATTAATCCTAAAGTTAGTTCTCATCGAATTGAAGTAGTGGAAACCAAGATCAACCAATCCAGCATGGCAACAAGCAGCAAGAACACCAATGAAGGTGACCGAGTCTGGTTTCAGACCAGCACTAGGAATCTTCTCAAACAGATCAATGGCTTCTTGGTAGTACCCATGTTCAGCATATCCATTAATCATGGCTGTCCATGAAATAATATCATCATGTTCTGTCACATCAAAGATTTTTGCAGCTTCTTTTATACTTCCACATTTCGAATACATATTGACTAGAGCACTTTGTACCATAGATGTACACTCTAGACCAACAGACAGGACATGAGCATGCAATTGCTTCCCTTGCTCAAGCATTGCCATGCTTCCACAAACACTCAATACACTAGCAAGAGGAAACTCATTTGGTTTTGGTCCTTCCCTTCTCATCCATGACAAATACTGGAAAGCTTCTTCTCCATAACCTCCTTGAGAATACCCTGCAATTACAGTGCTCCATGAAACAATATCTTTTATGCCCATCTCGTTAAACACGTTAGAAGCTGAATTCAAACGACCACATTTGGAATACATGGTTACAATGGAGTTTCCTACTGACAAAGAAGAGATAAGACCCATGTGTAAAGCGCTGGCATGTAATTGTTCACCCCATTCAACTCTAGCTAGATTGGCACATCCAGAGATAACGGCTGCAAAAGTGTATTCATTAGGACTCACGCCGGATTCCTGCATTCTTATAAATGCTTTGATTGCAAGGTCCTCTTGACCTGTCCAAACATATGTTGTAATGATTGATGTCCATGAAACAACATCCTGGGTCCTCATCTTTGCAAACAACTGCAACCCATAGTCTAATTTGCCACATTTATTGTACATGGTAGCAAGAGAGTTGGCTACAAATGAGTTCTCATCAAACCCTTTCTTCATTGTTTGTGTGTGAACCGCTCTGCCATAATTCAAAGCACCCAAATCAGCACATGCCTTCAATGCGATAGCAAACGCATATGCATCATACTGCACTTTTGACCTCCACATTTCAGAAAAATACTCCAAACCCTCCACATTGTAACCGGCACGAACAAGCCCGGTTATAATGGTAGTCCAAGATACCACATTTCTTATCGGCATTTGGTCAAAGACTCTACATCCTTGCTCAATCTTACCAATCTTCATATACAAGTCAAGAAGAGCACTGCCCACAAAGACTGAATTCACAAAACCCGATTTTATCGAATACACATGAACTAGTTCCCCATAAGACAAGTTCAAACTAAGTCCACAAGCCTTGAGTGCAACACTAAGAACAAAGGGGTCCATGCAGAGTCCAGGCTGAACCCACATGTTTGAGAACAAAGCCAACGCTTCGGAGGCATCAGAGGCACCAACATAACCTGAAATCATATTGGTCCAGGAAATCTCATCTCTTTGAGGCATTTTATCGAACATTTTCCGAGCCTCTCCCACATTACCGACTTTAACTAGCTGCTTCAGTTGAGCGTTTAGTTCAAGCATATCTACATGACTACCCAAATGGGTATTCTGCCCTAGCTGGTCTGGTTCTCCCTCGGAAACCAGAAGGTTTCTACATTCTTTGTGAGCAAAGGCCGAAGCTGTAAATATTCCTCGAATATGAGGTCGAATTGATAAAATCATGTTCTGTATTTTTGCTGCACATAAGACCAATGCTCTGTTATTTGAGCGACCATGCGAAACATTTGGCGCCCAAGTTTTAGAAGTGCGAATGTTTTCTTTTTTGCGGTTATTTTGCCCACTGGTTTTGAAGCCCACAAACTGTGGGCTAGCCCAATCTCAGTGCCTATAAAGTTGAATTGATAGAAGCCTTATTTGTTTGTTTTTTTGTTGTTGCTATAATGGTATGCTGGTTACTGTTGATGAAACTAACCATGTTGATCGTTTTGTGGTTTAATTGCCTTAAATGGAAGCCACATCAAGTGAGTCAGAAGAAATGACTCGTTACGAGTAAGGAGGTTAAGTATTTTTCAGAAGTATAATCATCGGAGATGAAAATCTTGCATTAGTGATCTTAGATTTCTCCACCAATTGCCAATTCATTTTGGATTGAATGCTCATATTTTAATATGGTATTGAAGCATGCTATTCACGTCACCCAATAATATATATTACTCATGCATTTGGCTTGAGTGACGCCGCACATGAAGAGGTTTTGTGATGCTCACATTTTACTATACTTACTCATATCTGCCAATTTGATTTTACAAACTAGTCTACCGCTTATGATATAAGTTCTCCAATCCTTTAGCTTTGTGATTTTATCGCACAAAGAGCAAGTACCCCAAGAATAAGTTATCTGTTTCATTTTGCAGCAACATTACAAGATTGATAGAAAGAAATAAACAAGTTTGACTTTATAAATCAGAAAACTCTGCCTAAACGACTCAGTTCACACTTCATAACATAAATATATGCAGGGGAAAGAAAAGCACAATACTAGGTGACACAAATTTCCCTCCTGGACGAAAAAAACATTCGTCTGAATCATCTCTAAGAGGTAAAACCATACAGCAACCTCACAAGGTAATGCATTCGATCAATTTCCTATACGCTTGCCTTTGTTTCTAGCCAGCCATTCAGCCCTTCTAATGGCCCTTGCCCTTTTCCACATCTGAGCATTTCTTATCCTGGCAAAAATCTTCCTGATCTGATAGAGCTTGTGAGATTGTTGAGCAATTACATTTGCAGTTGAGGGACTCTGGCTCAGAACTATATCGTACCCATCACCGAACGAGTCCATGCCTTCAGTGAGAAGTTGCCAGAATAGGCCCCCAGCAGCTGCTCCTCCTCTTCTTGCTGAAGAGTATATCTTGGAATACACAGTGTTGAAGAGCAAGTCTCTTTGGTAGGTGTTGAAACTAGGATCTTTCCAAGATTTCCCAAATTCTGTGATGAACACCGGCTTTCGAAGAATGTATTGTGCATCTTGGATGTGGGTGTCGAGCCAGTTGTTCAAGAAAGAGAGCTGATTTTGATCATTTGAGCTAGACAACCTGCTCATGCAACACATGGTAAAAAGACACCAGTCAGGAAGTTGAACTAAGGAAAGCTATGTTATAATTGACAACATTGAGCCTTATGAAATTAAGTACTAGTTATATGCATTTGAAAATGGACATTAGAGAGTGTTTTAACCTGCACTAGGTCTTTTTACTTATATATACTCTTTTATGGGTGATGAAAGTTGAAGAGATCCTGCAAGTAGCATATTTACCATTGATCAGGATAAGAGTGAACTGTTGCAAAATCGATGCCGGGAATCCGATTGTTTGCAATAAAGTCTGTTCCTATATTGAAACCAGGGTTGAGTCTCATCCTCTGAGGTATTGCTTGTCCATAAAATCCTTCTAGACCAGCTTCCAGCAAGTGGTTTCTGTCTATTGATTTCACATGAGAAGCCATTTCCATTATCCAAGCCTGTTATGAACACCAATTAGTAAAAATTTGGCATGAAAAGAGTGCAAAATAAAGAATAGCCATCCTAAAAGAGCAATGCATAACAGATTTATAAGAAAAAAAGGAAGCTGCAATTAGTAATTAGTTCGCTCTATACATCAAGATTTTGCCATCTGTACCATTTATTCATAGACTGCTGTTGGTTAAGGCAGAGAACTAGCCTTGTTACTTTCCTAGGAAACTTGGTTTAGTAACAGAATAAACTAAAAAAGAAAGCAAATTGAAGATTCTTAAAAATTTCCCTGATATTGAATATTGATATGCAGGATGAAATTAGATAAAGAGCTTGTTTTTAACCTGAACAGTCCTTCCTGAAGGATCTGATGTGCATCTAGGTTCATTGATAAGCTCCCAGGCCATAATTGTTGGGTCATCTTTGTAATGAACTCTAGTATAGCTGTTATATCTGTTAAGAACAGTCTGCAAAAAAGTTTATTCAAATTAGAATTGAAAAGAAAAGGCTCATCATAGACTGTTATTCCTCCACAGAAATCATTTCCAGACCAAAATGAATAAATAAACATACTAAAATCCGATAAGAATCATATAATATGCACTTTCACTTACAGTTACATGGTTCTTGTAGTAACCCTTAACAACAGGGTTTCTATAGAAATCATCATCAGATGTCAGGTAATGCCCCTGACTTCTTGCCCAGTTCACATACTGCTTCCTTCCACCAAAGCTCTCATAGTTGTTCACCAAGCTTAATATCAGCTTAATCCCATACCTTCTGGCCTCAGCTATAACAAAATCCAACCCCTTCAAACCAACACAAAACAAAATAAGAATTGAAAAAAGGGTTCTAAAATCACCATCAGTGCAATATTTAAAGATCTAAAAAAACAAACAAACAATTAAGCATAGTGTGAGAGGAACCTTGAACATTTGCTCATTGTAGGAGCCAGGGGAGTATTGAAGAGGCCTGTAACCTCCATCACTGAAAGCCCAAGTTCTAGCCACTGTGAGCCCATGGCTAGTTGCTTCACGAAAAACAGATGAAACTTTGTACCTCTGAGATGGGTCAGAAGCCACATACATCAACCAGTAGCCATTGAAGCCGTTTGCATAGTATGGGCTACCATTCAAAAGAAAATGCACTCCCCTGGTTCTGATGAAGCCATCACCTGCTTCAACATGGATGGGAAAACCTTGTTGGTGGATCAGAATAGCTAAAAAAAGAGCCAAAGCTAGATGCTTCATCTCTCTTAATGTGGAGCACCGAATCCTTAGCTAAAGGAAGTTGGATAAAGCCTGAAGATGAGAATTGTCTTCTTACAACTACAAATAAATAAAGAAAAATAAAACAGTAGTCGACACAAGAGAGAAACTGCCAATAACTGGTGCCCCTTTGAGCTGAACAATCCCGAAAATGAAACTACCTGTGCCCTGATGGTAAATTTCTTAACCCAAATTTACTCTATGCACAGCAAATAAACTTGCCTATCTCACGTTTCACATACCTTTCTCTCGTCTCTTTCATCACGTGAGAGATAAAGAGAAAAGGAGTATAAAACATGTTACATGGAAGTTTTACTCCTATGCACAAGCCTTAGCTTTAATGCAACATTGCAGGGCACAAACCATTTAAATTTTGGTCCTACTCATTCCCTCAGCTACCTGTTCCTAGCTGCAAGATCATGGTGTGATCCTAAAAACTGATTTGCTAGACCCCTTGCTATTTAGTGCCCTGTCATAATTAACGAGAAACCAAGTTCTCACCTTTTTATGACCATGGAACTGCATGCCCAACATGTGGGGTTCCTTGGAAAAGAAAGAAAAAGTACTCAAATCAGTTTAACAGAGCAATGATGTTCCCACTTTCTCCTTTAGGTTAATTTTACCTAACAAGCTCATCCTCTACAGTACTTGTTTCATAGTAGTTGTGTTGCAAGTTTCAATCTTTTTTATGCACTAAATTTGTGGGATCAAATTCTAATGCTGGAAAAGAATGAAAAGCACTAAAGCTTGTTTCCCTTTTCGTTTAACTCTTTGTCCATGGCTAAATTTCCGATCCTCAGATGAGTGGCCATGATCTTGTAAACCCCGTGAGCCCTACATCATCAATTGCGTAGAACAGAACAAAAATGGTAGTTTTGGCTGTTGGGGTACTAATTCCTTCTTCAATATTCCATTTTTTAACTTTTAATGTGTCTATCTAATCCAACCATACGCATTAACATTGTTGATGTTGCATTTTTAGTCCATGTGAGGAGAAGAGAAGCATCTAATACCCTTTTACATGGTCCTACTCTCTTTTTGGTGTTTCTGGGATGCCACATTTTTTTTTTGGGTAAGTCTTTTCACTCAGCATTTACTCTTTATCTTCTGACCGACATTGAATTGGCAACATATGCGGATCTTGACATGGTGGTGACATGTGGCATGCCAAATCCGTGGCTGGCCATGCACTAAAAGTGATGAGGCCTGTCATCATGCAACCATTTGAAGCATCCAATGTTCTAGAGAAGAACTTATATGAACCGACAGTGACTAACACTACAGTGGTATCCTTAATATAGGAGAAAAACTTGGTTGCAATGGGAATAATACTATTTTTCTATTCCAGCCAATAATGTTATGCCACGTGAAAAACTTATCACACATATCGTAGCATTATTGGCCGGAAATAGCAAAATAATGTTATCTCCATTTCACGCAAGTGTTTCTCCTATTTTAGGTAAGTTTTTTCCATGTTCTGGGCCATTCTGCGTGTGTTTGCTCATTGCAGTAAGCACAATACTAACATGCGCATATGGAGGTAAGCTTCACAAAGCCTGGGCTGAACAAGATCAGATTCCAAAACTAGGCTTAAAGCTTTCTGATGGGCTACCAATGAAAACTGAAACTTACCACTGGGCTCTCCTACTCGCATCATAAATCCATAGAATTGCTCAAGGCCCAAGGCTCTTTGAGAGAGAGAGAGAGAGTTCTGCAAATAACTAAACCTTTTTTTGGGGGGCTAATAAGTAACAAAATCTTGGCCTTGGGAAAATGCCATGCCATGCTTACAGGAATGCTTGAAACTATCTTCCCAGTGAGATTACTACTACACCTTACTCCAGCCAACAAAAAGAAATGGGAGGCATACATGCTAATCAACAACATCAAAACCATTTCAGAGATGACATACAATCATGGAACTTAAATGATACGGCAATCCTCACTTGTGTTCTCCACTGGCCGACATCATAATGCTTGAATTTGACCTCCATAGCCATAATTCTTCAAAAGCACTTCATCTTGCCGCCAGTTCTCTTTAACCTTCACTTCAACCTGTTCAAAGCGTGAGTTATTTTATAAATTTTCTATATAGGACACAAAACCCAGTAAAAGTGTGTGAAGATAATGCAGCAGCTGAACAAGCCATAATGACAGAATGCACAGAGTGCAGGACAAAGCCCAATTAAACGAAATTTAACATAGTTTATGCAGAAAGATTCCCAAAGATTGTCATGGTATAGCTTGGCACCTCCAGAAAAACTTTCTTCTGTAAAAAATTTTCTATGTCAAGTCGTGCAGCTGTTGCAAGTAGCTTCAGAGCTCTCCCTTCCTACAATAATTCAGGATACAAAATCAGTGATTGATCTCTCCCTTCCTACAATAATTCAGGATACAAAATCAGTGATTGATCTCTCCCTTCCTACAGTGATGGCATGTAAAAGCTCTATAACTTTGTGTGATACATGTCTTTGTGCAAACATATCACATATGCACCATATTAAATCTTTTATCAAGAAAATAAAAATAGTTAATGTCAATACAGTTTGCATGTCTTTTTGCAAGCATGAGCACAACACATTTGAAAATTTCGTCTTCCAGCATATTAATTCATAATGGTTTAAACAAGCCAACAAAATACTACAAAGGTTAACTACTTACTTTGCCAATAACAATGATCTTCTGCGAGTTCTTTTCAACGACAATTTCCACTTGTATAAAATCTTTTGCCGTTGGCCTAGTTTTGTAGCTCACGACATTCACCTGGAAATTTAATAGAAAAAAGAGCAGAGAAACTAGAAATATTATAATCCTTTTTCTTTTTCCCTCTAGGGATGGGGTACTCTTCCTCACAAGCCAAATCTTTTGAGCTTCTCAACTGCATACCTGACACACATAAGGAATCTCTTTACGGTATTGCATAAAGATCTTTTCTCGAACAATTTCAGATACAAAGAATCTTTCTGGGTGCTCACTGACAATGTCCTGAGAACTCATAGAGAAAGAGACCAAAGATAAGTATTTCCAAACATGAAAATAGCACTTTTGGATATTTTTAAGAGGTATTAATTTGAAACAACGAATTTGAATATGGAACGGATATTTGATCATGCTTCAAAGGAACTAATTTTCAAAAGTTTAACACCAATGTAGCTTTCTTCTTTAGGACGTAAAGCATTATAAAACCAAAGCCAGAAACTTTACAATTGAAGCAACTTGCTCTTGTTTAATTTTATGTAACCCTTATAAAGCGATGTATTGTAGAAATCGTCTTAAGACATTCATAACCTTCATGCAATTTCTGCACCCGACTCCTAATGGTTGGGATAAGGCAAGAATAAAACATTGGCGACCATAAAACAGGAACACCATTCAAGACTTTAGTTTCAAAAGGAAAGAAAGGTAACCATGAACCTAAAACATGAAATTTGAAGTACCTTTGGATAATATGCTGGCCCAAAAGGAAGTTTTGATAAAATCCAATGCTTGACGTCTTCCACTCCCTGCCCATGTTTAGCACTCACAGGTATGACCTCATCAACGTTTGTAAATTTCTCATACCACTGCAAAAATGTGATTCTTACTTAGGCTTTTTAAAAGTAGCTGAAACAAGAAGATCCAGAATTACATGTGTAATTATAAATGCCTACATAGATATAATTTATAAATAAACATATACTGACCTCTAGTTTCTTTGCAATTTCACCAGGTTTAATCAAATCCTTCTTATTCATCACCAGCAAAGTGGGCGGCAACCTATCTGCCTGGTTACCAACACCTTCTTCCAACACTTCATCGATCTAGAAACGAGAAAATTATCTAAGGACAAGAGGAATAAGTTTCATATACAATCCTACAAATGAAGAAGCATACTTTTTCAGGCACTTTACATGCATCAACAAGAACAAGTACACAATCTGCATTAATGACAGCACTGCGAACATTTTTCATCATCATAGAATCCAACTTGTGCATTTTCTTCTCGATAACACCTGGTGTATCATAAAGTATCATCTGCAAACAAATCATTATGTCAAAGATATCATCACAACTCCAGAAAGCATCAAGAAGGTACTACTTGTGTCCAAAAGAAGATTTGACTAGTCGGCTCTAAATCAAACGAGATAACTAAAACCCAGGACCATAAACTATCCTTCACAAATTTAAATCTTGAACATTAAAATATGAATACAGAAGCAAAAACACTGCTCGGGAAACCACACGTGGGTATTCCCCCAACCTCAGAAACTTTACCATAGGTACCATTTCCTCTATGTTTCCTTTTATACATTTCTCACAGTTTTTCCATAAGAAGTCAATAACTTATACAAAATGCAACTGAAACAAAACAAATAATAATACCAGCTAAAATTTCAACAAAAAAAAAAAAAAACCCAAACCTGATAGTCTGTGCCAGAACATATACCAAGAATTCGATGCCTTGTAGTTTGAGGTTTATCAGTAACTATGGACAACTTCTGACCAACCATTTGATTTGAAAGAGTACTCTTTCCCACATTTGGCTTTCCCAGAACAGCCACATACCCTGCATTTGACTCAATGAAATTCACAACTACGAAACAAACACATAGCCCTTCAAAAACAAAATTAAAGAAAGCCCAGAAGAGACTTTTACCACTTCTATGGTTAGGGTCGATGGCATAGTCAAGCTCCTCTATCTCATATTCATCGAGCAAAGCCATGCTCCTGTCAGGCTTCTCACTCAGAGACAACAATGATGACTCGTCCTCCGAATAAGCGTACTCTTCTTCTTCATCATCTTCAGCTTCTTCTTCTTCTTCTTGGCCTTGCTGTTGTTCGCTAATCCAAAGCCGTTGTTTTGTGGTTGAAACCACAAGTTTCGAAGTCCTGTTTATTCGATTCTTAGGCTGCTGCAATTGGGATTTTCTGGTAACATGAGGAAAAAGAGTCTTTTGGTACTCTTGGGTTGTTAGGAAATTGGAGTGGCAGTAATGGGTTAGAGAGTTCTCTCTGCAAAAAGAAGCGGACATGTGTAGAGTTAGCTCCATTGTCGGAGCTCCAGTGTCTCTGATAACTCTTCCACTCTGTTTTATCTTCCACAAGTGGATAAATTTGTTGCGACGTCGTTTGACCCTGTTTTTTTTCTCCAGTTTTTCTTTATTGTCTTTGACTTTGACCTCGTTTCTTTACTGTACCCTAAACCATAAACTTGTCGTTCATTTATATAATAATATTTGATTATCACACTAAATATGTGGTTAATCCATCTCTCTCATACAGACAATCTTCGTATTAAACTCAGAAATGTACATATTTTTGGTGATTATAACATACCTTTCAAGGTTAGGCTAAAACCTATGAACCACAAAAACGCTCTTCGGAAACCATCTTGATATATCAAACAATTTAAAAGATGGGGCAAATTGACGACATTCATAGACTGGACTACAGCTATTGCACAGCTATGGCATACCTGAAAGTGTAATTAAGTTTTGGTTTTGATATTTGGAAACACTTGCATTCTTATGTTACAAGAAAGAATTGATAAACAAATGGCAACCATCATCAGTTTAACTGGAAAACTGCATAAACATATAGCCGTATTCGAAACGGGCAAGTGAAACTGCATGATATAATGGCATTTTCCCGTCAGTTGGAATTTAGATAGGGCTGTGGAGCACCATGAAAAAGCACATTTCAAGTTACTAGGGCACCAAGAAACTGATACCTGTATGTTCCTGTAGCCTGTTATGAATTTTCAAAATACCTTACACATAACAAAAATAAGTAAATCAGAGCAAAACTTAAATGGCAGCAAATTACGTGCGCATAAACGGCGTATAAACGCTTCAAGACATCCTGAAGCTGAAATGTAGACTTTAAACAATTCTGATCCTATTCATGATCTATAAACCTTCCCAAATGCCAGTGACGGGCAAAACTTGAATTATTTTTGTAGAACTGTACATCCTCAGATAAAATGAAACTCTAACTGGTAAAAGAGCAAGAGAATGTAATCCACAAAGGGTGTGGAGTATAAAAGACCTTTTATTCTCTCCTTTTGTTAAATGGCATAGGGTCAGGTTGCTACATAAGGTGATTATCATTTGCCTGCATTATGACTCTCAGGAACCTCAGAATCGTAGTTTGGCGATCCCCTACCAGACGGGATATAAGAGTATGCCAAGGCTGCAGTACCAAGAGTTAAAGCAGCAGCAATCGAGCCCCAGACCCACCTCTGTCTTCTTTCCCTTCTCTCCCTGTCACGCCGTGCCAGCTCTACATGAAAACAAACAGAAAAACATACATCAGATAATAACGGGAGGCATATCCAACAGGACCTAAACTACAGTTGGAAACAGAGAACTTGCACTAATGCACATTGAGTAGGGTATGGATGCACAGGTGCATGGTAGTCAATATTTGGCCACACAGAGAAAACTGTTAAAATTACGTCCATAGAGAAGTTGCATTTTGTCAAGGACTGGGCTGTCCTGTTACTTTGAACCCGCTAACTAATGAAACAATTCGTTCAAACCTACAGAGGGTTACAGGTTAAGCATGGGGAAAATTACAGAGTTCAACTGAAGCGGACCTTGTGAAGGATTATGATTTAACGACATAATGTCGTCTCTAAAAGGGAACTAAAGCCTTAGTAATCAACAAATAAACAACTGCATAAAGTATAAAAATCTCACCGAGAACGTCCTGATTCCTCTGAACCATTTCCTGATTCATAGCCTCATAATTACGGAGTTTGTCCACCAACCGAGCAATCTCAAAGTTCTTTGACTCAACCTGAGCTTCCATCTCCATCTCCATCTCAGCCCTTATTATGCCCCTTCCAATAGAATTTGATACAAACCTAGCAAGATGAACTTGTTGGCACAACTCTTCTGCAGGATCAGAACCTAGTTCCTCATGCCCTGCTGCAGCAGTGGGATCTGCAGGGAGTGTCAATCCTACAAGAGATAAATGTTGCCTAATCCTCTGCCACTGGTTTCGCAAGTTATTCAAGGATTCTTCTGCTTGCTTCCGCTTCTCTATTTCCATCAAAAGACTCAATCTCATTTCACGTAATTCAGCTTCAACATCAGAAATGGAAAGCTGCTGCCCATGCCCACTCTCAGATGAAAGTTCTATACAAAGTAACAGTAAAAGTAAGCTTTACTGAAAACACAATCACTGACAGTGCACATGTAGAGCAAGGTGGATTACCGAAAACTGAAGAATAAAATCTACAAATTTGGGAAATCCTTTTGTAATTTATAACCAAACTTCAGAACAGGAGAAACTAGGTGGACTTATAATGCATAGGATATCACACATGCAGAACATATGCACAGAATGCTATACTTTAATTTCCCTTCTATGCCATTTCGAAATTTCCCATACTCTGATATTTCAATGGGAAACAGCATGTTCGTGCCTTTAATCATAATTAGAGACTTAGTGCTAATCTCACAGATAATGCAACATTTATAGGCCACAAAAAGATAGGGATGTCATTTTTCGGCAAAAGACGAAAAATTAACATTCAACATGACACAGTAACACAACTTGAACCCAATAAAAATTAACAAGTTCTGATTTAGTATTTTTTTTGGGTAGGACAAGTTAGAGTTAGCTAATGAATCCGAAAATAACACAACATATTTGAATGCCAAATGCACTAGATTAATTATGAACATGAAATTCCTATTTTGACATGAGATCTTAACTAGTATTGTTTGAAGAAAACGTTTTATCTTTTTATTTTATTTTATTATTTCTTTCATTTTCTTGGTATTGTATGAGTTGTTTTAGAACTATATTTTCTTACCCTTGATTTTCAACTTTTGCTTTTATTTGGATCGGGTCATTTTTACTGTATGACAAGTATTGAGTTTGGTTTAAGGTGAAAGGATCCCAATCTTGAGTTTCTAATTCATGAAATATGTATGTCAACCAAAACAAGACAGTTAACAAATGAGTCAAGTTAATTTATTGTCAAGTCATCTAACATGATTAATTAAATAGGTAGAGTTACAGTTGACGCTCTCAACACAAATCCAAATTGACATAAGAGCTGAAAACGATATGATACCACACAATTGCACAAACCTACATATATATAGAGAGAGGGGCAAAGAAAAATGCACCAAATTCTGTGTACTTAAGACACCAACCAATGGCAAAACCAGTATGTTCCAATCTTCAATCATGATGGGCAATAATTCTCGGATATATGGACATAACATAATCAAGATAGTTAAAACATACAAACAAATGGAAGGAAATAAATTTTACCAAAAAAAAAAAGCTACATACCATCCCAAGCATCATAGAACTCCCCCATGGGTGTACTTGTCTGCGCAGAACGCTCTGCCCCAGCATTTACCTCTCCATCTGTGTAACTTGAGACACTCATGGAGTCTTTTGGATCAAAAAAATCTTCACGGTCACTATCTCTTTCTGGAGTCATCGCAGGTTGCTTCCACAAATCATCATCCCTATCCGAATCTTTACTTAGTTCCACGTTACTGCTTCTCTTTTTCGACTGATGGAAGCTATCTGCACGCTCACTACTACCACCCAGTTCCACATTACTGCTTCTCTTTTTCGACTCATGGAAGCTATCTTCACGCTCACTACTACCACCCAGTTCCACATTACTGCTTCTAAGTTTCCCATTACTTGTCCCAAGCTTCCCATTGCTGCTTTCAAAATGATGAACGCCATTCGAATGTTGCACTTCAACAGGCTTGGGAAAAGTAAAAGTAGCTGAATCATCCACAGTTGAACTCGACAACTTGGGCTCTGCATTGTTGACATCCCCATTGAGTTTCTCTTCATTTCCGGCCTTCTGGTGTATGGATACATCCTGCTCGGAATAACTCTTGAGAAGGCGAGGGCCTCGGCGCTTGTGGTTGATGATGTAAGGCGAGGGAGGGAAGGAAGTAGGTGAATCAGGGAGTGGGGTGGCCTCAGGAGTAGTATAGAGGGCTGGCTTTATTGGAGGTCGATGAAGCCTGTTCTCCACAACTGAGGTACTTTTCCTTCTCTCCAGCTTGGACTCAGGAACCGGCATTGAATTTGAAATAGGCTTGGAATTCGGAAGAGAAGACATGTCAACGGATTTGGAAGAAGTTCCAGGTTCTAATAACCTATCTAAAGCTATGACAGTGAAAGTCGGCATGGCTCTGCATCACCATCATCATCAAACGTCCAAATCAACAACAAAAATAAAACCCTAGCTGTTATTACCAAATCAATTGAACATCCCAAAACCAAACATCTCTAATTCCTTTAATTGCTAGGAAGCTAGTAAAAACCTAAAGCAAATATTTTTTTTCCTTCTTTTTTTATATATCCGGAAGAAGTTGGCGGTCGGTCGATCAAAACATACAAAATAACCACACACAAAAATAAACATATAAACCGAATCTGGAAGAGCGCAAAGCTATGTTTGGTTCCTGAGAAAAGTCAGAAAAGCCTCCCATTTTCGTGGAGGCGCCGATTCTCAGCAACCAAACACGAACAAAAATTCAAAAAACTAAAGCAAACAAGATTCAAAAAGGAAAAGTAGAAACAAGAACAGAAAACGAAGATCGGAAATAGAACAAAGGCGTACCAGTGGAGCCGAGGAAGGAGGAGAGAGTGAGGGGAAAGCGGTTCAGGTGAGAGGAAGGGAGGGAGGGATGATGCAATTGCAAAGCACCATTATCGAGTTTCTAGGTATTTATGGGCTTTGATATTTTGGGGTTCGCCAGTCATCACCGCCCTTCTTCCATCACCGAGATGATGAACCTCTCCAGGTTTCCTGTTTTTTTTTTGGGGTAAATTAAATTTGTTTTTGTCTGAATCTCTAAAAAGGCTCTATCGCAACGACCGCCTCTTTTTCTCTGTGCTGCTTAGCTATTTGGTCTCGCTCACACACGGTCCCCGCAAATATTTCAAACACTTCTTTCCTATTCTTGGAGGCTACGAACGTCGAAGTGTCCACCAAGATTTTGCTTCTTATATTATTTATTTAATTCAAAATTCAAGATTTTTTATAGTACAAACCACGCTGTTAACTATTTTAAATATTTTTTTTAGGTTGGAAATAAATGAATCTAATTTAGGAAGAGGTAAACTCGCATTTGAGAGTACAAGAGAAGCGGTCTCATTATCCTAGCCAACTCACTGAACTTATATATGCAAAATTCAAAATTAGATTAAATTAAAACTAGCCCCTTAGAATACGCTTTGGTTTTTGTTTTGAATCACATTTTAGATTGAAGAAAGATATAAGGGATATGATTGTTGTTTTTTAGGAATTCAATTTTTGGATGGGAGGTGGTATTCTAATTCCTGAAAAACTAACCCATTAGGAATTCATATTTTTTACCCATTGTATTCTCACACAATTTTAAAAATTCCAAATTTATCATATACTTTAACCTAACAACGAGAGCATTACCATAAATGTCGTGGTGGCCGTGACACAGTCGCCTACAAGGTTGCTTATGTGTATTGTATGACGGAAAAGCCCAAAGCATTCGAGATCCTTCATGTGTTAATTGTGTTCCACATGGCAGGGACGACGTCGTTTGTTGTTGCCATTTCACTTATTTGAATGGGGCCGTGTGTTTGGAGGCGGTTGGCACTTTGGCGGGGTCAAGGTTGAGACTTTTGGCTTGGGGAAGACGCTTGAATGAGCACGTTGTTAAGTGGGGAATCAGTCTTATAGGCTTGTTCTTCTTCCTTGGTTGCTTTGAAACATCAACGCTATTTTATTTTCCTTGGCTTTCACTTAACTCTATTTTCTTTTCTACCGTATTTAATTACTCTCTTTTCTTTTCTACCGTATTTAATTTTTCTTTGAATGAGAAGAATGATAAAGTTTGGTAAAGTTACGATCCAAAAATCAACTAACTTTTGATCTAATAGTAGTAGTTTTTATTTTGTTAGAGGTCTCGTGTTCAACTAACGAACGATAATATATATTTGTGATAAATTGAATATTATGTTATAATCAGTGCCGTTGCCGTGCGTTAACTATATTGTAGGTATAAATATCATACATTGAGTGTGTCAAAGAAAAAGAAAGCCACGTTATCAAGATTCTTGAATCTAAGTGGGCCCCAGGAGTGTGGGCTTAGATTCTCATGTCATTTTAATATCTCAGGAGACTTGGTTTCATTTGGAGCCACTCAATTTAAGTTGAACTAGCGTTCACATTTGGCTCGTGTCAACCCTACCAAACATGAATTACTTTGTCTTGTGATCATGTGTGCATCTCAGTCGTTGTCCTTTCATTGTCCACATTGTCCACTTCATTAACCAACCAAATAGTGTACTATTTTTAAATTTTAATACATCCTCACAATTTACACAATTTTAATGTAGTTGGGGAATCAATTGGGTCTAACTTAGTGGAAAATAACATTAATTTGAAGATAAGAGGTCAAAGGTTCGAAACCCCCTTGACATCTTGGTTGTGCGTGTGAGAAACTCCCTTCTCTTGTAGTTTAAATCATCGCTTGTACTATTTTAGAAAGAAAAAAAAAGCTGGTGTGAAAGTTGAAGAAAAGTCGGCTTTTGACTAAAAATGGAACTGGACCGGACTTGACCGGTTGAGTTCACGGTTTTTACATTATGTCACGGGAGATATAACCATATTCTGCCTTTCAAACAAATTATGTAAAATCACTTTCATGGCATTTCGAGTCAGTGACCCAGCTACTTCCAACTTCCTTAGCCAGTCCTTTCATCTCCATAATGCTTCTCAATTGATCTACAGAATCCCACCTTCCAATGGTTGCATAAAAATTTGATACCAGCACAAAATTCCCAGGCTTATTTGGCTCCAACTCCAAAAGATGCTTTGCAGCAACCTCACCCCTTGCAACATCGAGATTATGGCCACAAGCATTCAACAATGCTGACCACACTGCTACTGTAGGCCTAATGCCATGCTCAACCATGTCCTGAAACACACACCACACTTCATCTATCTGACCGGCCCGGCCTAACATATCGATGAAGCAGCCATAGTGCTCTGGACCCAAGTCCAAGCCATACTTCTCCGGGGCCGAATTAAAACATTCCCGGCCTTGCTCCACCAGCCCTGAGTGCCCACAAGCTGAGAGAACAGCAAGAAAAGTCACAGAATTAGGCAATACTTCACTTCTTTCCTCCCCCATCCTCTTGAAAAGGTCAAGAGCTTCCAGCCCATTTCCATGACTTCCATATGCATCAATCATGCTTGTCCACGAAACTACATTTTTGTTAGAAATTCCATTGAACAAGGATCGAGCATTTGAAATTTTCCCACATTTTGCATACATGTCTAGCAGAACATTACACATTTGTGTGTCGGATGTGAACCCGTGACGCATCGCCACGCAGTGTATCTGCTTTCCAATCCACAAATTTGAATTCTCAGAGCAAGCAGCAAGAGCGCTAGTGAGTGCAATTACATTGGGTTTCATTGTAGACATAATCGATAATGCCTCTTTGTACTTCTGGTTCCGAACACACCCTGCAACTAAAGAATTGAACATTGCATCATCCTTTCTACAATTCAAGCCGGAGAACACTTTCATGGCTTCACTAATACACCCAACAGCAGAGTAAAAGTCAATCAAAGCAGTACCCAAAATTAACATATCACGGCCCATCACAACCACCATCCCATGAACCTGCTTGCCTTGTGGAGAGGCCTTCAAAGAGGCACAAGCTTTAAGCAGAGAACACAAAGTAAACTCGCTGATCTCCACTCTTTCCTCCCTCATTGCTTCAAACGCACCAAGCGCTTCTCGAGCAAGCCCGTGCCTCAAAAAGCTAGAAAGCAAGGCGTTCCAAGTCACAACATCCTTGAACTCCATCTCTTCAAAGGCTCTAACAGAGTCCTCCAAATACCCGTACTTGGCGTACATGTCCATGACGGCAGTCTTAGCCACAGTTCCTGACTCAGCACCCGTCTTGATCATAAGACCATGGACTTGTCTGCCGCTTTCGGGGCGGGGCAACGCCCTGCACGCGCCCAATACTGGAGTGAAAGTGTAGGCATTGAGGTCGGATTTCGCGCGATGAATGCAAGAGAAGAGAGCCCATGTGGTGGAAAATTGTCCATTCCGGGTATATGAGGCAAGCAGTGCGTTTAGCGAGTAGATGTCTTTTTGAGACGTTTCATCGAACAGGTGGTGGGTGTGTAAGCCCTTGAAATTGCATTTGGCGGGAAGGCAAAGGAAGCGTATAGGACGAGTTAAGGTGGTCATGAATTTGGTCACGGGGCATTAGGGTAGGCCCAATTATAAAATAAAGAAATTGGGTTGCTTTCTTTTCCAATATGTTGGGAGAAAAGTATAGATTACAGTAACTTAACATAAGCCAAGTCTGATACGGCAAATATTAAAGAATAACGACACCAGCGTTTGGTCGAATGCCGGAAGAGACACATGGCTCATAAAAATGGTGCAAGCGTCATGCAACGTGTCTTTTTTCTTTCTTCTTTTAAATAAAAAAAGTAATACACACCAAAGAAAGATAGAAACTTGGGGCACCACAAGAGAAACCAAGAAAGAAAAGGCTAGGTTATGGGGTATAGCTCAATTGGTTGAGGTGAGATGATCAGGTATAATTGAGTTGGTTGAGCTCTTCCACTTCAACTTCATGTGGGCAAAGTTTCGAAACCTCCAAACACCCAATGAATATATGTGTAAACCCCCTCCCCTAATCGCTTGTTCTAAATTAAAAAAAGGGTTAAAAGTAACAGAGCACCAAGCAAACAAAAACACACCACGGAAATGCCACAAGAAAAGGGTCAAACTAAGCCAAGGAACAAGCCAAAGCAACCCCAGCAAAGCACACACGGCATGTCGTGAGGTCATAACAGACGTGATAATTGTCACATGCTAAATAGAGCTAATCACCTTTCCTGAATTTTTTTAATGAAATTTATTTAAATTTGGCCTGGTGGAGATGTTAAGGAATCTTTTTGTATGGCTTCTGTGCTTAATGTACTTTAGTTTAGAGTTTGGTGGGGCTTCCAAGTTTGAACATACAACACCCATATTTCATTCAATTATATTTGCCGCAAAACTATTTTTGGAGCTTTTAAAGCTTACTACAGAAACTACATGGATATATATATATATAATTACTAGTTGTATAAAATTACATAATGTGCAGTATATCTGCATATTTAAAGCATGTGTTACCGCTCTTCTGAGTTGAATTTGTTCCATGCTTCCTGTAGTGAACAAAAAAAAACTAACGAAATAAGACAAAGTGAAGAAAACGAAATCACAAACAAGACCCATTTGTTGTACTTTTTCATATATGCTTTGCGAAAACGTCCCGCCAGTTCTGGTAATAATTATTCCAAGCCACAAAAGAAAATGGCAGTTAACGCACCTTTAGAAGATCGAAAACTTTTTCACATATGTACTTCTGTTGAATGCTTGCCCCCCGTTGTTGCAACTTATCAGGATGAACACAAAGAGTGGCCTTCCTGTAAGCTTTCTTTACAGCAGCAGCAGTTATGACGTCCGTTAAGGGAATAGGCTGCCAACCACTATCAGACCCAAGGATCTGCCAATGAAGAAAAATGAGTTCAAGTTCCCAACGCTAGAGCCTAAACATCATAACACCTACAAATTGCAAAACACATGTAGCTCAAATAACACCTACATATTGCAAAGTCGAAAGTAATGCACGCAAGTTGCCTTCTTTTCCACTTGACCACCTCCTGACATCTGCGTCCAGATTCTCGGCTAATCTCTGCAAACAGAATTAGATCCAAGCCAATCAGCGAGAAATGAAATACAATTCAAAGTTCCAGAAATTCATTTAACGTGGACAGAATAATTACATTTCTCTCTGCTTGCTCTCTTTGTGCAAGAAGATCACGCATATTCTTCTCTGCAAGAGCTCTTGCCTGAAACAGTCCCACAAAACTTGAAATTATAATGTTTCCGTATAGACTAAACCGCTCAAAGATTATAAATGATTTAAAATCATACCGCTCGTTCGGCTGTTCTAGCATGCCTCTCTAGTCTTGCTTTACACCTTTGAGCTGATTCACCTTCAACTCCGTCATATCTCTCTTTGTAATAGAAGAAAGTTTCAGAAAAGACCATTAATGTAGAAACAACCAAGCATAAGTCAAATGTTAATGGAAACTGAAGAGAAGCTCAAAGAAAGATTTGCACTGCATGAAATAACCACTGGAGCATTACAAATCACATACCAGCATAAACTGAGGAATATGGATATCTTGAACCCCCAGTGCTCTGAAATTGTGAGTCCTGTAGATCCTATGAATTAACAGCCATATTAGATTTCTGTTGAAGATTATGAATTAATTAAAAGGGGGACGAATCCAGCAGAAAAAAGAATACTCACCGAGGATGAAGAACAATGTCTCAAACCGTTATTTCTAGAAGAAACAAAGAACTTATCAGAAACAGATCTTTGCACTCGTTCTCTTGCCTCAAAAGCAGCCCTTTCAGCCATTACTTTTTCTGCAGCACGCTCTCGGGCCTCTGCAGTTGCTCTCTCTACTGCAGCACGCTCTGCCTTAAGCCTGGCCTCCATAGCTGCCTTCCCTGCTATTGACTTCTCCCTGGCCTCTGTGCATGCCTTCTCTAATCTTTCACGAGCCTCTACCATTGCTCTTTGTCGAGCTTCAGCTGTTGCTCTCTCCACAGCAGCCCTTTCTGCCCTCTCACGAACTTCCCCATATGCCCATTCACGAGCTTCAAGTGTTGCTCTGTCAACAGCCATCCTATCCTTTTCTCTTTCCCGTTCTCTTTCTCTTTCTTCCTCTATCTTTCTATGGCGATCATTTTCGAGCTCTCTTTCTCTTTTCAACCTTTCAGTTTCTTTCTCCCCATTTTTAAGGGTCTCTTTAAGATTCTTATCTTTTCTCTCTGGCGGCTGGCTTGAATTAACTTGCTGAGATGATCTCTGGCTTTTTACTTCTACCATGACTGGATAAGCTGCTTCTGTTTTCCTTTTATTTTCAACAAACTCTTTCACCAGTTCAGGGGTCGAGTTCGCTGTCCTGTTTTCTTCCCGACTTGAGGTAGCTTGGACTCCCTTCAAGTCCTTTTCACCCTCTTTCCATTCCTGAACAAATTCCATCTTTTTAGTTTCATGATCAAAATCCATTCGAGAGGTACTCTTATATTGCTCAACTTGTGGTTGTCCAATGCCACTGCCAGCTTCTCCTGCCGTCTTCGTGTGCTTAGCTAAAGGAATTGACTCGTAGGCATCATCCACTCTAACTTGGCTATTCCCGTGTTCTATGTCTCCTTGGGCCATGCCAGATGCTTTGAACTTTTCATCAACCTGCCCATTTTCCATTTCAAATTCCCCCAATTCCCTTTTGCTAGCTTTAGGTTCAGCCCTAATTTCTTCCCTTGCTTTCTTCACACTATCATCTAAAGGAAGAGAAACATTGGAATCTTCCCTTCTGAACCGGTTCTCTCCATTTTCTAAATCCTCTAGGGAAACTCTAGATGCTTGGAATTTTAAGTCAGTCGACACACTTACTCGTTCAACTACTTCTGGTTGTGTATCACTAATTTTGTGTTCAGTCCTTTTCTCTACATTTTCTTCATGAGTGGGGCCCTTTTGAGTTGCTTCCGTTGTTTCACTGTTTTCATCATGTTTGCTGGCTATTTGAGTTGCTTGAGAGTCCTTATTACAACCTTGGTTACATGTTTCATCAGATACCCTTAGATCCCCCTCTTCCATGTGCAAGCCTTTAACTGATCTTGGTTCCTGACCATTTTCATTCCTCTCTGTTCCCTCATTTGTTTTGTTTCGGACCTTCTGTTCTTCCCAGTCACCAGCAACTTTAACAGTCTTCCCAGTCTGTTCCGACTCACTAGCCTTTCTTATGTTCTGATTTTCTACTTTCCCAAACACTTCCTTTAATGTTACATCAGTTCTTTCTATGTCCTTAGCCTCCATTAATCCTTTTTTGTCATATTGCTGATCCCGCGCATGGGCCATTTCAAATCTTTGTTCACTTTCCTCTCTTTCACGGGCATCTTTTTGACTCTTCTCATATTCTTCCCTCTCAAGAGCTTCTTTTAGCCGCTTTTCGTTTTCTTCTCTTTGAGTAGCCTCTTTCTGTTTCTTTTTATTTTCCCATTCAAAAGCCTCTTTTTGTCTCTTCTCATACTCTTCCCTCTCGAGAGATTCTTTTTGCCGCTTCTCATTTTCTTCTCTTTGAGCAGCCTCTTTCTGTTTCTTCTTATTTGCCCATTCAAAAGCCTCTTTTTGTCTCTTCTCATACTCTTCCCTCTCGAGAGCTTCTTTTTGCCGCTTCTCATTTTCTTCTCTTTGAGTAGCCTCTTTCTGTTTCTTCTTATTTTCCAATTCAAAAGCCTCTATTAATTTCTTCTCCTTCTCTTGCAACTCAAGAGCCTTTTTTAGCCTTTTCTCATTTTCTGCCTGCTCAAGAGCCTCCTTTAACCTCTTCTCATTTTCTTCCTGCTCAAGAACCTTCTTCAGTCTCTTCTCATTTTCTGCTTGTTTCAATGCCTCTTTAAGCCTTCTTTCATTCTCTTCCTGCTCCAAAGCTTCTTCTTGTCTCCTTTCCAAATCTTCCCTTTCACAAGATTCCTTGAGTCTTTTGTCACTTCTAATTCTTTTATCATTTTCTTTCTGCTTCCTGGCCTGCTCAACTTTGAACTTAATTTCTTTATCTTGAACCTCTACCACCATGTCTCTTTGCTTCTCAGATTCTGCAGGCAGTGTACCCATGCTAGGACTCATCTCATTCTGTCCCTCCTCACGAATTTCATGAGTCACTTTCACCTTTTTCTCAGGCTCTTTTCTCCTGCATGCCTCTTTAGCAGCTTTTAATTTTGCACTGCATTCCTCCCATTCACGAGGTTGCTTCCCTAATTCTTCTTCTATAGCTGCTCTTACTTTCTTATCATTTTCTTCTTGCTGCACCAATGCTTCCATGGTTGCTTTTTCTTTCTGCCTATGCTCATAACTTTTTCTGTTCTGAACCAAAATCTTCTCTTTGTTTTCCTGCTCAAAAGCCTTCCTGGACTCATCTATTGCCACCAATTCAAAATATTGAGTTGCTTCTTGCCATTCACTAGCTTTATCAATTTTGAAAGACCCCTGAGATGACCAAGATCCCTTCCCATGCTTCTCTTGTGCAAAATTTTTAGCCACATTTAATGAATTTTCATCTTCTAGAGATTCTGGAACTTCTCTGGCTGTCTTCAACACCTTTTGTCTTTCCTTCCTAACAGCAAATTTCATTCCACTGTCTTCTCTTTCAGAAGTGCTCTGCACTCTATCATCTTTCATACTGTTGGAAGCATCAACAATTTCACCCACCTTTCTTTCTTTCTCTTTCATTTCTTTCTTTGACCTGGATTTTGTACGCCTTTGGAAACCCTCTTTCCTCCTCTGCATTAACTCTTTTGCACTTTTCAATTGTACTTTGGCTTTCTCCATTGCTTCTTTCATAGCTGCTGCAGATACTGCAGCAGATGAACTTGCATCTACCTCTACATCAAAGAAAGGAGGTGAACTATCACCTGTAGTCCCATCAGAAGCTACAGTGTCAGAATTTGAAGACAATCTACCGGAATCTCCACTGTTTCCATCTACTATGGGCGGTGGTCGAGAGGGTGGTGGCAATTGAGAGGGCTGAGTTCTAAGGCTTATGTCTGATATAGTTACAAAAGGCTTTTTATGATGAGAATCATTTCTACCATATCCCCTTTCAGGATTAAGGTTGTCCCCAAATGCCTGTCCGGAAGAACTACCAATAGGGGGATGTGACATGGTCTTTTTGAGATGCTTTTGGTTCACCCTTTCCATGTTACAGTTCATACTTAACTTGCTATCATCAGTCACTTGCAAGATTGGATTCTCATTTTCTGTCTGTTGCGAAGGAATGTTTTCATCCAGCACAAAAGTGTATCCAGGATCATGTGCCCGAGTCACATGCGTCATCCCGTTCAAAGAATCTTTATTGCTTTTTTTATGAGCGGTGTGATATGATATGCTGAACTCTGTACGGCCATCAAATGACTGGAAAGGATCTCCATTTGAAAAGCATTGGTTCTTGCCGGAATCATCTGATCCTTCCGACAGAGACCCAGATTCTGCAGGAGTCCTATGAATGAGGAAGCAAGACAAACATACTCTAACATCAAATTCTAGCGTCATTAGGTTCAAATTAAGTCAAACAGCTTTTTTTTTATTTTTATCTCATTTAGTATTACAAAGATACACAAAACATTTATGTTTCTTAAACTCATTAGATATTTTAGTACATATGTTGTATATGTGGTGCAGTTGCAACCTTGAACCAAAACAACCCCGAGATCCTAACAGAAAAAAGTTAATCTTGAAGCCCAGTTTACACACACTATCTCGACTTTTTACAATCAAAGAAGTCAAAATTACTTCAATCCAATTTCCCCTAGGACACTATTTCCTTACTCAGAGAACCCAAAAACCCCAGATCAAAGTTTCACTGGTTATTAATTGTCCCGTCAAAATTAGCCCAAATACCTTAATCCCCAAGACTTTGTTTTGGTCCCCCAGTTTCGAGTCCCTACTTAAAACCCACAAACGTAGAAACACATAGATGTTCACCAAAATGGTGAAAACCGTAGACATTGTTCCACAAAATAGCTATTAAAAAACCCAACATATATACTAAAACCAAATACTTCTTAAACACATTTCAGTAAAAAAAAAAATTGCTTTATAGACACATTTTGCACACATTTGACTTACAATTTCACAAATGAAAGCACCAAATGCTAACAAATTTAAGCAAATAAATGCATGCATGATCATACATACCAAGCTTCATCAGAGGAATCACAGTCACCATCTCCACCCTTAGATTGGTTAACCAGGTCGTCGTAGGCGACCGCGAAATCCAGACCGTTAAAGCCCCCGAAGACCTCTCCGTAGTCGAAACCGGAGCTCCGTACATCGAAGAAGACCTCGTGTTGGTCGACGGCGGGAACATCGAGCACCGGAATCGACGAGGCGCGTGACGCGTGGAAGCTCCCAAAAATCTCGCTGTAGTCCTCCATACGAGGCGAGAGAGACGAGAGGCCGAACTTCGGCGGACCACCGTATACGTCGTCGTACAGCGTCTTCCCTAAGAAGCCGCCATTGTTGATCATTTTCGCCGAGGAAGACCTGTTTGGATGCCGAGAATGCGAGAGATTCTCCATGAGAGAGAAATGAACAAAATTAGCGCTCCTAGGGTTTGCGTTTCGAAGCGTTTCGTGTTTCTCCGCTCAGTTTTCTCTCTTTCTCTTTCTCTTCTCTTTCTCTTTCTCTTTCTCTCTGCTGTTGCTGAGTCCCTCTGCTGCAGCGTCTCAGGACTCAGAACACAGAAAGAGGACGACGAAAGTGGAAACTAAAAGGAAAATGCGAAATGACGAAAAAGGACTCGTATAATTGCATGATGAATTTTCCGTTTTTTCTTTTTCCTTTTTCGAATTTTGCAATTTTCTTTTTCGAATTTCAGAAAATAACAGGTTTAGCCAGTAACCGGTGGACAAATAATGAAATGGGGAAAAGGGCAATTGGAAATATGGGTTGGAAATGGAATCTTTTTAAATACCCATGTGTCCCAAGTGTCCAACCGAAACTGTCCCAAACCTGGTTCCCACATAACCGCTTTGGGAAGGACTTTGTACAGAGAATAGTGACAAGGGTCTATGTTTGGTAGTATTTGACCATTTGTGGGGGGTGAGTTTGTAAAGATGAGAAACTTTACTGGGCAGCATTGGCAATTACCAACCAAGTAGCTAATAAGTTGTTGTCTAATTTTTGGGATGGTGGTCGTGAGTCTTGAGACTGTTGGATTGCCTCTTGAGGAATGGTAGAGGTTGTGGTTTCAAGTGGTGAATGAATTTTAAGGTATTAAATGACATCATTTGATTTTTATTTGGTGAAAGGTGGTTTGTCATATTTTGTTTGTAGGAGAATATCATTGTCACTCGTCTACGTGCGTCGCTCATTGTTTTGGATTCTAACCTTATCAACAATACATTTAGTAAAACTTTTCAATTACAACAATAGTCGTATTCGAATGATAAAAGAATTCCCACGACCGTTACGGTGACTAACAATTGTTGATTGACATGAATTTACATCACCTAATGATCGTGTGAAATCCTAATGAAGAATATGAAAAACCCCATTGGACAGAAAATCATCATCAACTTTGGAAATACCTCATGTACAATCCTAATACTAATTGCAAGCATTGAAACCATTTTTCTTCTCATATATTAAATACTACCTAACCCATTACTTTATAAATTCAATCATCCAGGAATAAATTATAAAAGTTTGTTCACACCTTGCAATCTGCAAGCAAAAATTAGGTGTCAATATTAAAAATGCAGAAACTCCCATAGGGGTGCTCAAAGAGTGGTTGTTGGAGCAATTTAATGTGGATAATATATGTATGGCATGTATGCTTTTCTTTGATAGCATCACAATTTGAAGATTTGAAGATTTTGATGCAGACATTTGATTCATAGCATTCATTATAAGCTTAACTGTTACCAGAGTGAGGCAATTGAGATTAGTCATGGCTCTGTTTCCATGGGGCCAAAGCCAATCATTCAAATTGGTTGCACCATCTTCCATTTAACTTGACCTTGGGGTCAATTATTATCACCCAAAAAAAATTATTATTAAGCACAACTGCTCACACATAAATTTAAGTGCTTCTACCATCACTAAATTTATTTATTGAGTTTTGTTTACCAAATGATACATTATAAAATTTTAACATTAATCAGTTATGCACAATGAGTATATACAACGTTCTTCTTACACTAGTTGATTATGTGATCGCCATATGAAATGTTGAAAGAGATAAATTATATGTACCAATTGTCTAAATGTGCATCATGGATGACTGTCGACCAACAAGTTATGCACATCAATGGTTGATAGTTATTCACGCGAATAACCACTGTCGGAAGCAAGCCTTCCCTACAAAGCTTGTTGGGCAGCAATAATTTATCTGATTTTTTAAACACATACACCTGACTAAAGAAAACCAGTTTCTTGTTTTGAAGACCTGTCCAGGATTTGCATATTCCAAAGAAGGTAAAGAAACAGCACACCTCTGTCTCTGTCTGAAAGCAGGATAAGATAATGATAAAAAGGATTAAAACAAGGTTCTGGGAATCCGAATGTAATTAAGTAATGCAGCTAAACATGGATAGTATCTTCTTCTTTATATTAACTTTGGCACTTGTCCCCGTATAGCCTGTCAACCAGTCCAATATATATAAAAAGCACAGAGAGGGCTTCTTCTTCTTCTCCTTCTGTTTTTGTTTACAGATAAAGTGAATTTCTTTTTCTGATTCAAAGATTCAAAGAAAATGTGGGTTTGCCTCATTCTTTTTTCTTTTTTCAAACAAAATACAATGTGTGTTGAAGTTTGAACAGTTTACATGGGGTACTTCTGACACAAATTTCTTTTTCTTCTTCAAAGGTTTGAAATTTTGAATTATAAAAAACCCCAAAGGGTTGGCTCTCCCAGAAGCCTCATGCCAAATGCCAAATACCAATACCAGAAAAGAAGGGGGGGGGGTCTTTCTGGGCCCTTGTGTTTGCCACTTTATGACAGTGGCATTCAGCCAAAAGCATCAAAAGTCATCATTCTGGAGATTGAAAAATGGATTTCTTTGTTTGTTTAATGATGCAGAAAATATAATAATAATGAATACAGTCATTATACTATCCAATATCTTGTAGAGGGAGGAATTGTCCCATGAGGGCAAGAGCGCAAATACAGGGCTTGGTGCTCTCTACAAAGTTGAATTCTGTAAGACGTGGTGGGCATAATTGCTTAGTGGGGTGGCACATAAATTTAAAATGTCGTATGTTTTGGGGAAGAAGAATGAAGTGAAGAATGCCGCCCAACTTATTTGAAAGAACAAATAAAGTGCAGGATGGCTTGTGAAGTTATTAGAGAATGGATCAACAACGTAGATCAAGTTAACGTCCTTCCTCACGCACAAGCCCATTATGTACGTGGAGAGACAGACAAGTGCATCCTGACTCAGTACGAAATAACTGAAAATATGTTGAAGATGAAAATTGGAAATTTTGAACCCATGACGTGTTATCAAAGAATGAGCAAATAGTTGTGAATGATTATTTCAAATAGTTGTGAATGGGACAATTATGAAGCAAATTCCAATGTACCAATGAGCACTATCTACCAACTACCAAGAGTTCCAAAAAGGGCTAAAGCAAAGCGAGCATTGCGTGGGATCAAGACAGACACTTTTAACCACATGAATTTGAAATTTATGATCACTTTTGGGTTCACTTGTCAACTGATTATATATTTGGATTGGAGAAGTAATTCAATTAAAAATTTGAGATGATGCTAGTTAGTACTCATTATTAGGTACCTAGACAACTTTAACTTTCAAGTTTTGAGAAGAGAAGCCACCCAAGCTTCAACTTTTTCTTTATTGCTTAGAAAGGTCATTATTAACTTAACGATGATCATAATCATCCACTACGTTATTAATTATGGCTCTCCCGAGTCCGAGAGAATAAAAAATTATAGCTCTCTCAAGCTCAGTCCACAGAATTGAGTACACTATAGCAGGCTCTGTTGGGCTGTAGGAATGCAGTCAGTTTGGGCTGAATATTGGAGATCTGCAGTTCACCTTTTATTGCAGCGCAAACCTTCGAGTTCTTAGCAGAAAACCCGCTTTTTTACAGACAAATCACAGTTCGACATGTTTTCAATGATGTATTATATGATTAATAATTTGATACCTCCAACTGGCGAGTTATCTGATGCCTAATTGGCAGGAGTTCAAAAACCCGTTGAAAGCACTTTGTGGTCAGGATCAAACCGAACCCCGAGCGGGGATTAATTCCACCCTTCGGGTATGGGAACACCTCGTGGTATTTACTAAAATAATCTAAGTTAGTGCAAATGACTCACTAGTGTAATAGTTTGGTATTCAGCTTAGACTCAGTTAAAAACATCATGTGCTCTTTTTCCGAACTTCCGAAGGCCACTTCCTTCCGGCCGGGCCAGGCAGATACAAATAAAGGGGAGGGAACCAAAAAGTATGGGAGAGATGGTCGTTTCGCCTAAGCCTCTGTTCGTTTCAATGGTTGAGAACAAAAGTATAATTAATCAAAGCTACACCAAAAGTATTACAGGCTTCGATGCCTGATTTCAGTTTCTTTATTTCATAAAACATATGCAAAGCAATAAAGCCCTAAAACTACAAATCTAAGAGACCTTCCAGGATGCTTTGAAAACATCTAAAAATATGTTCTATTTTAGCAGTTTTTGTTTTTCCTCCTCGAAAATAGAAAATGAAGTTGCTGATCAATCAGAAAATCAAGTAGAGCCATATGCCAGCCAGAGATGTACTCCATGTTTGAGCTTCACACTTCATATGGCCCCCAAAATTATTGGAAATGTAAAGCAGCCATTTGCCTTAAATCCGCACATAAACAAAATACTCACTTACACTAAATCCCAAGAGTACCATTCATTTACCAACGCATCATTCATAGACACTTTTAAGCAGCCTTCGGTACTTTGCCTGGCGGTACGTTGTCAGGAAGAGTAATCTCCGCTGGTGTTTCACGAACAACACCCAACATAGAGTCATATTCCTCATCACGGCGTGCAAACTTCTTTCGCAGCACCTTCTCAAACTCTACCTCATCAAGGCTCTTTGCATTTTCAGCTGCATGAGCCTGAGCCAAGTTGGAATAATTTATGGCTGACTGGGAGATGAAGGCCATCTCTTCTTCTGTCAGCTTCCTCAGGAACTTTGCTGGATTCCCTCCCCATACCTGTTATTTAACAATCAGTAACAAATCACCTTTAAAATTCTCTAGTCTGTCGTGAATGTAGGATAAACCAAAAAGCAAAAAAAGGCTGCATTCATTTAAAAGATGTTAGCTCACTGAGTCACTTGGATGCTTCCTATGCGAACTTTGTACTAACAGTCTAACTCGATTGACTAGTCAAATTCCAGGTAAAAAAAAGGAGCTTTGACAAACCTCTCCACAGGGAATCCTTGTGTTCTGCCTTACAAGGGCTCCAGCAGCAACCATGGCATGTTTCTCAACATAAACCCCATCAAGCAAGGTTGCCGCCATGCCAACAAATGCCTCATCCTCTACAGTACATCCATGCAAGACAGCACTGTGACCTGTATAGTTCAAATTGAAAATCATAACACGGAAGTTAGACCCTTAACATAAACCCTAATCAGCATAAGGGCAATGCTAAATTTTTCGGAAACACGACACAAAATGTAACCCACCTACAGTGACATTATCTCCAATTACAGTGGGCAAAACCTTGCCACTCAAGTTAGACTTTGCTACATGAACAAGGGAATTATCTTGTATGTTGGTCCCAGACCCAATGCTGATGCTGTTAACATCACCTTCACACCAGGAACCACAATCAGAGAAATACAACAAATACATGATTATGTTTTAATCATAACACCAAATTGGCCTACTTTTTTTTTCATAATTAGATTCTAACATCAAACTTGGCCTGCTTTTCAAGGAGTAAAATTTTCTAAAAGAAAATGATAACAATAATAATATAAAGTAAATGATCAAATTCATAGAAATGGTTTTACCTCTCAAAACACAACCGTACCAAATGGAGGAACCTCGTCCCACCTGAACTTGGCCTACGATGGACGCACTGGGCGCCACAAACGCGTCCTTATCAACCACCGGAGCTTTGTCAAACACGTTCATCAGCGTCCGATGCCGAGACACTGAACAAGCAATCACACCAAAAAAAAAATCACGCAAAACCCAACCCCTCGTAGATCTCAAAATTCGATTCGATAAACAAAAGCAACAGAATCAAGATTGTGCATTTTCGTGGGCATTTGTGAGTGACAGTGCAGGTTAGGGTTTGGAGGAATTGAGTTCAAGGAGAAGGATTGGGAGGCGTACGTTGCTCTTGGAAGTAGTAGTTGCCCTGGAGTCGGGAACCGAGGCGATCAATGGCCTGGCCGGTCTCGCGGATCCAGAATCCAACGGTGTAGATTGCTCTGCCCAGGGTCCCCATCTTCGTCAGAGATTGGAGATTTTGTGAGGAGTGCGAGGGTTTAGGGGGCTGAGATGTAGGTGGAGGCGTGTGTTTGGGCTCGGTCTCAGGCTCTGAGCTGTGGGCGTTGAAGCAAAAGCATCGATTAGGACGAGAGCGCTCGCTGTTGCTGCTGACAAATGGAATGGAAATGTTGGCCAACGAAGGAGGTAGCTCGACTCGCGCTCACTCACTATCCAAAGAAAGGAAAGAATGGCACCGAACCAAAGCGCGCCGTTTAGTACCTCACCTGGTTCACCTCACTCCTTGTTTTGGTCATTGTTATTGTCTACGGCTCTGCCTACAGTTTCTTAATGTGATTCTCTCTCTTTACACCACGTGTCACTCATTTATTGCAGGTGACAAATGCAGGGAACAGGTGATTTGGGGCATAATCTTGGAGAAATTATAGAGTGGTACTGTATCACTACGTCAGCTGGTGATACTTTCACTCAAAAACGAGATAAATAATTTATTTGCTTAATTTCATATATTTTCTTTTTCTTTTGTTTAATTAGGTGTGTCCCTGTTTTCATTTACGACGCTGAAGTAGAGATATTTTGAAGATGACCCTTGTTTGTTTGTTTGGGGTAAAAAAGAAGTCCCCAGTCAATGAAGCATTTTTGTATTTTTTATTTATTTTATAAATCCTTAATAATTTAAGGTTTGAAACTTAACGAGTGAAGTGGAATGGAATTCTATGTAGGACATAACAAGTCAAGAAGGTTCAATAATTTCACCTATTTCAATTAGAAAACTTAAAATGTATCTGAGAACAGTGCCCATAAAGGTTATTTGAGTTATGCAATCCCAATCTAGATTCATTGAGCATAATATCATTTGCATCCAAAATGGAAGAAATTATTTGTACCATTTCGATAGTACATTCTCCTCGCTACCGAGGAAGCCAATACTTGGAAACTACTCCAAACAGCATTCAACACATACAAGTCTTTGGAAGAGATATGATCAAAAGTACAGCATAACATCTCCATTCAAATCCGGAGAAATGGTTTGGTAGTTGAGGAATTAGAACTTGTATATAGAGGCATTCTGCAAGAAGTCTATAAGCCTCACTACATTACTAAATGGTTTCAGCCATTTCACTAATTAGCCACCAGGTTAGTTACTGCCTCAAGCTTTCCACAATGTAAGATGCATACAGGTCCCTACAACACAAGGCATCCTTTTAAGAAAAGCGTAGAAATGAAATATTTAAGTTCCCTATGCAATTATCATAGGTGGCTGTGAACAGAGAGGAACTAAAATTTTTATCTCACATGGAGTATTTGATGGCATCGATGGCAGCCTCAGCAGGTAGAAAGTCTTCAACAGCCACTTCCTTATTCTCATTCTTCTTGTCTATCATAACACTGAGTTAAGAACCAGTACATATTGTCTGCCACAAATTTAATGGATGGTTGAAATCATGCAAATAGATTTCAGGTGATTTTTATTAGTGGGAGTGCAAACAGTTTCAATACAATGGGGTTGAATACTGCTAACCAAAGTAAACATAGCAAGCATGAGATAATAGGATACAGTCCTCAAAGAATCGACGAATTTCTGCAAGCCGATGGGGAGGAAGATCCTTGATGTCCTTGGTGTGGCGGAACTCAGGGTCATCAGCACATACTGCAATAATTTTGTCATCCTTTTCACCCTGCAATAGAACTCATGTTATCGATAGCTACACCCTCTTCTGGATGTACGGAATCAGATCTCAATGAGGGAAAAGAGAGAGAGAGAGTGAATTTGATGGAAGCTAGTGAAAAACCACAGTGAAATGAAACCAAATTTCCTTCCTTTGTTATATTAAAAGCTTCATTTTTATTGTCCTAGATCAAAACCCTAGCTTCCCCTGAAGAGTAATAATATCTATTCCCAAAGGTTCAATAATTGTGGCGCAGATGTTCCAGTCAAATAAGATAGCATGACACAGAAAAAACATAAACACTTGATCAATCATGGGCATTAATTCCAGTCAAGTAAGATAGCATGAGACAGAAAAAACATAAATACTTACTTGATCAATCATGGGCATTAATCCAATAGCACGAGCACGAAGAAAAGAACCAGGTAAGACGGGCTCCTATATGGGTGAAAAATCCAAGATTGTATTTAACAAGTTCAACCGAAATGCACCAAAATCAGATTCATTTCATTGTGGAAAGAATTATGTGTCGAAATAACTTTACCTGCATCAGTACCAGTACATCCATAGGATCACTATCCTCACAGATGGTTCGGGGAATGAAACCATAGTTGTGTGGATAAACAACTGATGAGTAAAGAACACGATCAACCTACATTAAAGATCCTTATGCATTAGTGTCCTCCATGAGAGGCATAAATTTCATATTAGATGTCAATACCTTAGCAACCATGACAATAATAACGTAAATCAAACAAGGGTAATGATATAGAACTTGTTTGAAATTCTCTAACCGTAATTGAATAAACGCGGTTCAATATTTATGACAGAGGCAACAGCTTGTCATCTAGGAAAGAAGAAGAAGAAGAAGAAGAGTCTCACTTTAATGAGGCCAGTTGTCTTGTCGAGCTCGTACTTAACCTTGCTGCCTTTGCTAATTTCAACAACCTGCCACAGAAATTCACGTTTGAATTAGTACATAACTGTTGTTACAGACTCTTGAGATAGAATATATAATTCTTTTTTATCTTTAAATAACTGAAGACGATTATGAAATTCATCATCCACTAAGAGAAGCATCACACAAACCTTATTCTAAAAGGTTTAGATCTCATCCACCACAACGATATGCAAGGCATCACACAACTTTATTCTAAATGGTTTTAAATCTCCTCAACCACATTCATGTACAGACTATCAACATAATCTCCCAAATGAAGAGACCAATATGAATGATGAAATTTATCAAAAGGAACAACAAATACTAGTACAAATAACAACTTACAGAGTTGAAAACTGCTGGCGCACCAGGTCCTGCACAGATGAAAAACATGTGAGTCTCTCTCTCAACTCATGCATGGAACTCTTTAACAACAGCCTCACACACAAGAAAATCTAAGCTTCTCTCAACCACTCATGCACGCACGCACAAAACACTACTTATAATAATGCTCATCACTCTCTCCGTGCAGTGACAGGAAAAACCAAGTTCTCTCTATATATAAAGCCCTAGGGTCCCTAATTTTTCAGGGTAAAGGAAATGCTCAGCCAATCAAAAAGAGAGGAGAGAGGAGAGAATGAAAGTCAAAAAGCCCAAAGAAATTGTACCAATCTCTAAGTCATGCCAGGGATGAGCAGCAACCGATCTCCGTGACATTGAAGAAAGGATTCTTTCATTGAGGACAACATGAGGAAATCCTGAATTCTTTCCACTCCCTTCTCCACCACTGTTAGCCATATTCATCCCTTACAGAAAGCCTTGGAAAAAAGAAAACAAAAAGAAACCTTACCACACAATCTTCTTGAATAAATCATATTTTACCCATTGAGTAATTACACACGTATAGTGAATTTCAGTGAGTAATAATCATGGCAGAGGACTAATAGGGACTTATGAGGGCAGGAAATCATGGCATAGTGAATTTCTGTTATTAACAAAGTGGAATTTCTCTCAAAATCGAGGGACAAAATACAAAATATGAAAATCAAGAATAAGAAAAGACTGCTAGATTTTCCCTCAAAATATTGGGAGTCACAGAAACCACGTCAAATTTTATAATTCACAACACAAATAGATATAACAATCCCCAATGCTATACCGATTGCATGTAAGAGATTAACACCTCAGAAAACCTCAGAAATGAAAGAGATAGAATCAAGACAAAACGAAAATGTACACTGATTCAACAATATCAAAGAACCACAAAATTGAAATCTTCATGCATAGCATACTCAAAACAGACCCAGAGAATACAAACGATTAAGATTTCAAATACAAACGCAACAAACCCAATCAAAGCAAATCAAACAGATAACCAAGAATTTCCATCCAGATGCAGTATTGGAAGAATTTAATAAAATCGTTTCCGCTTAATTTTTCTATTTAGCAGAACACCAAGCACACAAACCATAGACTACGCCATGAAAAAGAGCAAAAAAGGAAACCAAAAATCTCTGAAACCATTGAAGAAGGGATAAGAAGAACTTACAGAGCACCAGCAATGCACAGCAAAAAATAGGTTCTAGAACTTGCGTGTATATGTGAGAAAGAGACTGAGATAGCTCTGAGCTTAATTTATAGGAAGGAGGACGAAGATGCTGCTGTCAAATTCTTGCAGCGGTCAGTCATAAGTCAATACCAGTCGTTGGATCTTAACGGAGTCAATCGGACGGCCACTATTTCGGTATGCGTCAGAGAATGGTTTCCCAAGTTGGCAACTTCGGCGCAAAAATAAGCTTTTTCTCTTACAGCGGCTGAACGAAAATAGGGAGCCAATCATAGTGTTGCACGTACGCTAACCTTTTTTTTTTTTCGATTAACACTTATAATAACTTTTGACCCCAAAAAAAAAAAAAAACACTTATAATAACTTTTGGAAATTAATCCAGAAAAACAAAATAACTTTTGTAAATTATTATTCTATTGATAAAAGTTTGCGTAAACTTGCCTCTCCGCTTACAACTGGCAATACATGGGCTGGCCAGTATGCATGCTATCATTAAAAAATTGTTTAATCTATATATATATATAAATCAAAAGATAGAAAAAACCGTAAAATATTCAAAATGCCAAGAAATGCTCTTCGTTAATTAGGGTTATAAAATAAAATAACTTGATTAGTAAGGGATAAAATAGTAAAAACAAATTGGAATAAGATTGAGAATAGTAATTTTTATTATAGTTACTGTACAATATGATTTCGTTTTTAAATAATTTTTTCATTGCTTCTTTTTTTATTGAAATGATCTCAAACATATTCCTTCTAAAAATAATTTTATAAATATAATAAAAATAAAAAAAAGAGATATTTAGTTATATACCCATTTTTATCACTAGCATTATAGATAAATACTATACCATTTAAATTATATAAACAAACAAAAAAAAAACCCTATTATTGCCAGCTGTCCCATTCTAGAGTTTACTTAATATACTAAATTCCGGTTTTACCCTTTTGTTTTGAGTGTTGGTTTTTTTGTAAGATTTTAAGGTTGGGCTTGTTCTAAGAAAACCGATGGTAGTTTTGTAAATTATATGAAGTTCAAAGCCTCTTTATTATGTTGTAAATGAGATTTTGGTGTGATTCTAAAGTTCATTTTTTTTTTTTGGTTAAAATTCTAAAGTTCATTTCATGTAGGAATTTTTTACTATTATAAATAGTATCGCCGGGGCTATACTCTTGAAATAGATACTGTGAATTTTTTTTCCCCAATTTTTGTTTATCGATAAGAGTAGTTTAGAGCATTATTCATTACTATTAAGTCATTACCTAAGTCTCTATTGTCCCCTTTTGAGTTTTTACTTTTCAAAATTATTACCCATAAAAAGAATTTAGCATTTTGCTATTTAATACTCATATTGTACACGTATGTACATATTTTTCATGTTTAATATACTTGTTTTTTCAACAAAATTTTCAATATTACACACAAAATACTCACATATTATTGAATAAAAATAAAATATATTTAAATATTTAAATACTAATTATTCACTAAGTAAATAATAATTGAAACATAACTATTTAAAAAAGAGAAATTGAGATTATGCTATTAAATGGGTATAGCCGCACGGCTATACTTGGAAATATTCTATCACAAAAACACAAGCTGGGAGCTAGGCGATATGTGTGGCCTTTATTTTAATAGTATCGCCGCACGGCTAAACTCTGGAATTTTTTATTATTAAAAAGAGTATAGCCGATCGGCTTTACTGGAGTCGTTTTATTGAATTTTTTTTATAAATAATAAAGCCGAACGGCTATACTCTGGAATTTTTATTTATAAGACAGAGTATAGCCGACCGGCATTACTGGCGTCGTTTTTTTGATTTTTTTTTTTTTATAAATAGTATAGCCGGTCTCTAGATTTTTTTTGATAAAAAAGTGTATAGCCGCCCGGCATCACTGGCGTTTTTTTTGTTGAATTTTTTTAAATAAATCGTATAGCCGCGCGGCTATATTCTTGACATAGACAAATGATGCATTTTTGCTCACCACTTTAACCATAGGTGTACCTTCACCATCATCCTCAATGCTTGACACGTGTCCATAAACATAACCATAGTTAACTTTTGCTTTGTATTTATGGAATCATGATTATACCTATGAACACGTGTCAAGCATTGAGGATGGTGGTGAGGGTACACCCATGGTTAAAGTGGTGAGCAAAAATGCTCCCCATAGACAAAATCCTCACATATTATTGAATAAAAACAAAATATATTTAAATATTTAAATACTAATCTATATACATAAAGCAAAAGGTAGAGAATGGTGAAACATTCAAAATACCATAAAATGCCCTTGGTTAATGCAAACATGAAGAATTGAAATTATTAATTAAATAAGGATAATATGGTAAATTCACAGTTCTTCATATTAAAAAAATTAAAATTAAAAGAAAAATTAGATAATGAATCCTAATTTTTATGGAATATAACTACCCATTATGTTTTTTTAATTCTAAAATAAATTTTAAATTTTTTTTTTAAAAAAGCCTCTCGCAAGTACGAAAGCGCGTGCAGAGAAGCTAGTTATTCACTAAGTAAATAATAATTGAAACATAACTACTATATATAAAGCAAAAGGCAGAGAATGGTGAAACATTCAAAATACTAGAAAATGCCATTGGTTAATGCAAACATTAAGAATTGAAATTATTAATTAAATGAGGATAACATGGTGTATGTATTTTTCATGTTTAATACACTTATTTTTTACAAAATTTTCAATATTACACACAAAATTCACGTATTATACACAAAATACTCACATATTATTGAATAAAAATAAAATATATTTAAGTATTTAAATACTAATTATTCACAAAGTAAATAATAATTGAAACATAACAACTTAAAAAAGAGAAATTAAGATTACGTTATTAAATGGGCATAGCCGCACGGCTATACTGTAGAAATATTCTATTCAAGGAGTATAGCCGCGCGGCTATACGATTTCCACAAAGGCGATAGGCGCGATTAGTATAGCCGCACGGCTATACGATGGAAATTTTATTATAAAAAACAGTATAGCCGCCCGGCCGTACTGGCCAAATTGGGATCACCCTATCCCTTGGTACGATAGGCGTGATTTTTTTTTAATAAATAGTATAGCCGCACGGCTATACACTGGAAATTTTATTATAAAAAAGAGTATAGCCGCCCGGCCGTACTGGCCAAATTGGAATCACCCTATCCCTTGGTCATTGGGCCAAAATGGGCTGATTGACCCGACCCATTGTTAGGCCTACTCACGAAGTTGGACGCGGGTAAATCCCCACATCCCGTTCCCAGAGCTTTATGAACAACAGACCACGAGAGCCAATCGCTGACGCTGAGTGGCAACCGTTGTAATTTCATCATCTTCCTCGTTTTGTCTACTTTTCGAAACCCTAACTCAGTCATCACCAGGTAATTTGCTCTTTTGCTGATCTTAGTCTCGTAGATTCATTTATTATTGGTTTAGCGATAGGCGCGATTAGTATAGCCGCACGGCTATACGATGGAAATTTTATTATAAAAAACAGTATAGCCGCCCGGCCGTACTGGCCAAATTGGGATCACCCTATCCCTTGGTCATGGGGCCAAAATGGGCTGATTGACCCGACCCATTGTTAGGCCTACTCACGAAGTTGGACGCGGGTAAATCCCCACATCCCGTACCCAGAGCTTTATGAACAACAGACCACGAGAGCCAATCGCTGACGCTGAGTGGCAACCGTTGTAATTTCATCATCTTCCTCGTTTTGTCTACTTTTCGAAACCCTAACTCAGTCATCACCAGGTAATTTGCTCTTTTGCTGATCTTAGTCTCGTAGATTCATTTATTATTGGTTTAGCTTAAAGCGCAGTTAATTCATTGATGAACAAGGGCAATCTGTAGCCTTCCGTTTGTTTCCTGAGAAAATGGGATAGAAGAAAAGAGAAAACTGTAACATCGATTCACACGCCTTTTCTCAATGATGTTATGTTGAGCAAACGAACTAAGTAGCTATATTAGGTTGTGTTTCCAAATTGTAAAAAATAGTCATTTTTGGTTCATATCATGCTTTTAATTTCTACATTGTTGCAATTTTTTTTTCGTAGAATCTGATTTCGATGGAGGGACCAGGAAGTGAAGGAGCACCAGCGGCACCGCTGGCTCAATGGAGGAGCGATTTTTCGAGAGCATTCCAGTACTATTTGGATCGGTCAACGCCTCACACTGTTAATAGGTGGCTAGGAACCCTTGCTGTGGCAATGATTTACATTCTGCGTGTGTACTATGTTCAAGGGTTCTATGTTATCTCCTATGGCCTGGGGATCTATGTCTTGAATCTCTTGATAGGCTTTTTCTCACCGAAGGTGGACCCGGAGCTTGAAGCCTTGGATGGGGCTTCATTGCCAACAAAAGGTGCTGATGAGTTTAGGCCTTTTGTTCGCCGCCTTCCCGAGTTTAAGTTCTGGTAAATTTCTTTCATTCTGTTGGTTCATATTTGCAGTAATGGTATCTGGACTAGTGACTGCAATTTCTCATGTTAGGTCTGCTCCACATTTTGATAAAACCCCCTTTGCATTTGTTTGTGTAAGTGAATCTTTTAGCAGTCATAAACGTTTGAAGTGTCTTGTAATAATGCCCTTTGTCCTTGACTGGAATGGAACTGTTTACTGTTGAGCAGCAGAGATGGGGAGCTTACTAGATGAACCAACAATCTGTATGCTACTTTTTCCTGTGGGTATTTAGTTCAACTTACTTAGAAATGTTTGTAAACCATATGTTTCCCTTTTTACCAATGGGCTTTGATAGGTTTTACTTTAGTAGAAAACCGTTTTGACATTCAATAATATGAGTTTCGGCTCTTAACTGTCTCCTTAGTCAATGGTGGAAGTTGTTCTTAAGTACTGAAGGATGGTTCTGCTGGAGGTGGTCTCCTTGCTGATATGGCTTATAGCCATCAGGTTGTGGGAGTTATTAAATGCGTTGAGTTGATAGGGTGTTTATGCCATGGAGTATTAGTTTGAGATTTCTTGCTGTAACCTGATTCATGTTCTTGAGACGGAGAATGCATCCATCGAATACCTTAATTTCATGACTAACTGGCTCACCCCAAAAAGGAAAAGCAGTTAAGAAGCTGAATTGTCTCTTGTCTTTAATAATTTCTTTGGAGGCACAATTGTTAAGAATGGTTTTAGTGTACTGATGTTGTATTGATTTTGAATTTTTTTAAATGAAATTGTTTAATGGTTTCAGGTATTCCATCACAAAGGCATTTATTGTTGCATTTATGTTGACCTTCATTTCTGTGCTGGATGTACCTGTTTTCTGGCCAATATTGTTATGCTACTGGATTGTTCTATTTGTCCTCACAATGAAACGGCAGATCCTACACATGATCAAATACAAATATGTTCCATTTGATATTGGAAAGCAGGTGAGTAATCATATTCTAGTGCTTTCTTCCCATCTTTGTGCTTGGCCCTCATATGTAGGTCATGCATCCCTTACTATGAATGGAAGCTAATTATATGCTATCTCCGTTTGTTTTTTGACAGCGGTACACTGGGAAGAAGTAACTGAATGGGAGCGGCTTTTCTGCAAATCTAAAAACAAAAATGCTTGATTTGTAGATCTTGTGACTAAAGAAAAAAAAGATACGTTTGGAGATCTTTAATATGCTTTGAAGGTAATGTTCTTTTAGTGTATTTGTACATGGGCTAGACTCTCTAGTTTAGAAGTGGATGACAGGTCTTGCCAGGATGCCCTGATAGTTCATCTATCACTTCCATAGGCCTAATGAGGGTTCAAGCTACACTGGTCTTCCGATAAAGATTACCTGGCAGATTAAAGTAGACATGGGGTGAAACAGCATTAAACCTGGAATCTCGGCTAACTGCGGATTATGTTATAGTGTTCTACGTGTGGGGGCATGTGCCCAATGTTTTTGTTGTAAGCAATTTCAAAGCATGAGAAGCTGCTTCGTATTCGGATGGGTGCCTTAGTTGTGTTTTCATTCTTGCGAACTGAGATATTAATTGACATGCTTATCATTGTTCATGTCAGAAGAAATACTTACTGACCAAACTGAGAATGAGTATGCTGTTGTTTTATTTCTTTTAGGCTAAACAAGAGAATGTGTTCTTTTTATGCTATATCTAGGTCTTCATGATCACCATGACCCTAGGAAAAAATTTCCAGGGGCATTTATCTCCGTCTCATTCTGATTTTCCCAGTATTAGCTGCAGTAACACAATCTTGATAACGACCTATACATAGGAGGCAAGAAACGATGGACTCTCAATGAGGGCTTGTAGAGCTAAGCATATTGACGATTGTTGGAACTCTTCCGGTATATGCTCATGAACTTAGCCACAAATTCTGCAAAAGAAAAGTGCATGATTAACCAGTAAACTATTACAAGAGTGGTCTCTGCCCAAATTATTGATTATGTGCCCAAATTGGATGAAAGATTTTGGTGATTTGCATATGTTACCTTCTAGTTTCAGTAAAGCACTCGCTCCTGCTGGGAGTCTTTTCTCCTGCAAGGACAAATATAAGTTAGTTCACCTTCTCAGCAAGACAAAAATAAGGAATGCGGGAGATAAACTTACATAATAAGCATGCCAATAATAAAGTTCCCTTTTAGTACTACCATCTAGTCCCTTCAGGAACTGTTCCACGAGCTTCTGCATGTTGGAAATTGGAAACTCAATCACACAATTATACTTTGGTGAGCAAGTAGATACGAAGAACAACTCTGAGGTACGAATGCAATACCAGTAGAATCAGTTTCGGATGCACAAAATCAACGAGAAGCTTTTGAAACTTTCCCCGGATGAAAAATAATCTGACAAAAGATCAAATTTGGAAATCAATTCAACTATTGTTAAATAGAAAATATCGCGGGACGTCGTTAGATGAACTGTGTGAAGAGAGAGTACATAAAAATCTAAAATGAAATTGTTACCTCTTAGGTGATGGATCAGCTAGGATTTCAGCAGCAAGTTCAAGCAGCACCTCTTCCCATCCAAGCGGAATTGGTTGATCATCTCCAAAAGGATAGCTGCATTGGCACAGCTCCACATAAGTCAGAGTACAATCCAACAATGTTTTTAATAAATTTTTTTTTCATTATGTTCTTACTTGTGTGCTTTGCATGCTTCAAGACCCATGATTGCTTTTCTCAAGTTCTGCTTTGATTTAATAGCAATCTTATTAGCAAAGCTCATAGGTAGGTCGAAGTCTTCCTTCCTTGCAATCTGAATAAGAACTTCCATAATCTGGGAATTTATAAAGTGGGGTTAATGACAGAGAAAACTCAGAACTTACACATAATCACAGAAGCATTTTGGTGACTCTAAAATCAAGGTAATACTTACTTCATGAGTTACAGGAGCATCAACCTTGATAACCTTGCACCGGTTTTTCACCGATTCGATGACGGCTGCATCGTTTTCACAGCAGAGTATGAGCTTACAAGCATCTGAGTAACAGTCCATTATCCATTTTATCAAATGCTGAATATGCTCTGCTGCTTTGTCAACACCGTAAAGAACTATCACTGGACCAAAAAAGAAGTAGCTTCGACTTTGAGTGAATGGTTCAAATTGTTTAGAGGGGATTTATGCATGCGTTTAGAGAACTGAACCTTTATGATTTGCCTTGAAATTAACAGTGCTGACTTCAGGAGCAATTGCATTCTCATTGTTTATTTCCCTGACCAAACCCATTAATGCATATCTAGCATTTGCTTCCAATTGTACATTGAGCTCTACATGTTGAGCACTGGATGTCAATGGAACCACTACTTGGATTGGCTTTTGTTCCTGTCAGCATATGACAATGTGAGCTCCCATAAATTTTTTTTAAAAAAAATGTACAGCTTACTGATGTGTTTTTCTGCCTTTGTTTTGATGGTAATATGAGCCAAAATATTGTGGCAGAAGGTAAAATAGAGGGATTAACAACCAACCCATGTAGTTAGGGTAGGGATTAGTTGAGTTAGCTTTTTGCTTAAGTAAAATAGCCTTTGTAGTTCTTTCTGTCAATCAGCAATTAGAAAATTTCACTTCACTATATTGAAAACATCAATTTCCTAAGGATGCTATGAGCATTTGCAAATTCTAAGTTAAACTGCGGAGTTGATAATTTGTTCATTATTTCAGTACAGAATACCTGAACCTGGAAATATCTTAAATCATGAGATATCTGCAGAAACAAAGGAAAAAAAAGAAGAAGAAAAGATCAAGTCAGCCAATGTCCAAGGAAAAAAGGTTCAAGGTTATTGCATCTGATGAAAAGAAGCATACTTCCCAACTTGAATCACCATATGTTTCTCGTAGATAAGCCATTGTTAGAGCCTTCTTCCCCGAACCAGATGGTCCAGTGAACAAAATATGAGGAGAGATGTTATCAATCACCTACAAACTCAACAAAATATGAGTAAGAAAGTAGGGAGGAAAACGTATAAGAAAGTATGTGGAACTAGAAAAAACAAGCAGTACACAAAGCAAATGATCCACAATGTATAACAAAAAAATATATATACATATTTAAGAAGATTCTGTCCCAAAATAACTCACAAGTTGCTTCAGAATTTGAGCTTCTTGTTTGTGGCAAGTGAATCCATTCAACGAAGCGGGTCGGTGCTTATCAGCCCAGAACTGTCTGAGACTCTCAACCACAAATGCTTTCTCAATGAATGCAGCTTCATTGAATGTACTACGCTCAGGTGATTTTTTAGTCTTGCAAGCACCCTTTCTCATACACGAAAACCATGCCTGACTTTCACTTTTCCTTCGATTTTCTGTGAATTTCCTCATGCTTGCCGTTGTGGTCCCACTTGCATCACTCCTCTTGCTGCTTCCAACGCTAAGCGTACCACTGCTCTGCCTGCTCACGGCGGAGCTTGATGTGGTAGTGGTTGTCTGTGACAAGCCATAAGGGGATGGAGTCCCTCTACCATTACCATTAAGATCATAACTACCATTTGTTCTGCTTCTGTGTTGAGAGGCAGCAAAGTCTCTCTGGGGAACCATTTTGCGCTTGGGACTATAGGGGCCCTCAAAACCACCATTGTTCACCAAGACCTTTCTTGGCAATGCCATGACTGTGCACTCTCTAGAAAAGAAGATGTCACCTGGTGATATAGAGTCTGAGCTTCCAAAAACTGGAGCTTTGTTATTGGACAGGGGATTTGGAGAAGTTCTAGCAAGCTTTGCATTGGCAAGCATTTCATTGATTTCACCAACGGACGGCGATTTCATCTGGGAGTTCACTGGCCTTTGTTTCTGAGCCATGTTTTTTGACAATGGTGATGGTGTTCTCTCCACTTTAGTTGGTGTTCTACTTCTCTCCCCCTTAGTTGGTGTTTGGTCATAACTATTTTGTTGGTCAACTTCTCTTGGTGATCTATGTCTTGGAGCAGTTGTTGATCTCCTGCTGTAGTTTGGTTTCTTCTCTTCTCTGCTGTTCCTTCTGTGATGCTGTTGCTTTCTGTTTGAGCCCACAATCTCGTCATCAAAACCATTCAAATCATGCTCTCCCCTCTCAGCTTGGAAAGGTGAAACATGTCTTCTGCGCTCAGATTTTGACAAGGGGCTAATATTTCTATGAAGATCAGAACCCGCCAATGGTGAATTTCGTGCATTACCATCATCTCTCCTTGGCTTGTAGGGTGACTTGCTGCTATTTCTTCTTCGAACTGGGCTCACTACAGAGTTAGTTCTAAGAGAAGGGCCATCATATTCAATTCTTGAAGAGTGCCCCCTGCTCTGCTTCAAAGGGCTAATGTTTCTTGCCAAATCCAACTCTGCTTTTGTCCCTTCATATTCCAAGCCAACATTAATCCTCATCTTGCCGCCGTGCCACGGACTATCTGGGATTTCAGTCTCAGCATCAGACGGCTCATATCCACTCCTCCTTTGCTTCACTGGAGTCACAGAATTTCTACCATGCCTTGACCAATTATTCTCCATTTTTTAACCACCCACCAGAGCTCAAAACAAACCAGCTTGAACACCACACACTATTTTCTGTTGCTCCTAAGATGGAACATAACCAGGCCAAGAAATCAAAGAGTTGTTGATTCACAAGGACTAAATTAATCTGAGGTTTGGGGCATTGGAAAATCTGAGAATCTAAGGAGTGACATGATAAAGGAGGGAGATAATGAGAAGACGAAAGAAAAAGGGTACCTAAGGAAAGTGCTATTGAACCAACCTATGAAGGCAGAGATACTTAAAACCATGCGGATGCGATGCTTACAAAGAAGAGAGACATTGTTGATGCTAACAATGTCGATGAAATATGATGGGATTGCTAAATTTACAGCTAGAAACAGAAAATAATGTATTAAAAAAAGCTCGTCTTTCTGTAATTTCTAAGCTGGCCATTGTGGTTTAGTCTTTGTCTTCTCTCTGTTATGGGGCTACAGCTTACAGGCAAAGATTGCAACTTTGCATGGAATAACTGCGCGGCATTTGCATGGCGGCTATAACAGCATATATTCCTAAATCCGCGCCATGTCATCTGCAGAAGTTTGTCGTTTGGATTCATTTCGTTTATCTCCAATTAAACACACTGGCACTGCCCTTTGTTAGGTTTTATCAAACTAGTTACATCTTTCGTCGGAGATGTAATCAACAACATACTCGGTAAATGTGGTACATATTACATTACTTGCAACACATATATCGTCAGCTTATGAATTGAAGCTCGATTCCGCCTACACAAACAACTACGTTTGCTGCTTGACTGATCAACCTTATTATTATCAAAATGATTTGAACTGTTTCAAAGACCCACCCAACGTGCATTTTGTTGTTGTTGTATGTGGATCTTTTTCAAATAAACTATAAGGTCATGCACATAACATAATAACCCCTATTATACTGTACAAATGACCTCGTAATATGATCAATTTTGGGATTCTTTATGTGCTTTGTAGACCCGAGACATCTCCAAAGGCCATGTTGCAATGCTGTCTCTACTAAGCCAATTACAAGAACGACAAAGAAACGAATTCTCCTCTTCGAATGAGCTTTAAAATCTAAAAAGTTTCTTGGACAAACACAAATGTTTAATTATTCTATGGATGAAGTCGTGTCTTTTCTGGTTTTCCTGCCTTTTTGAGGGTTTGGTGACTAAAGTAAAAAGGGCCCTGTTGGTGGTTTAGGTATGAACAGAACATATGGAAGCCATTGGAACTCTCATAGCTGAACTGCTTCTTTTAAAAGACAAAATGGCGCAATAAAAAGTGGCTTAAAGCTCTTTTGCGCAATGCCCTAAACAAAACAAAGAGGCAAATCCTAGGGTGAGTATTCTGTTGTTGCAACTAAAAAGGAAGCTCTTACTTGAAGTTCAAAAATGCTATCATAAAGATGAAGGAAGGAGAGATACCCTTAAATGGTAATTTGGTTCGTGAATTTACAATTCTAAATTGGTATTACAAGTATAAATTCGTATTCAAACTGTTTGGAGAGAGGCTTCAGCCTCAGATGTCGAAGTTGATAACCAATCTAATAAAGCCCTATTGACAAGCTCTGGAACTTCATCATGTGGACAGTGCCCGGCCTGTAGATTTACCAAAGTTGTATTTGGATAAAACTCTTTGATTCTGTTGGCCTTGGCAGGACCTACCCACGGATCCAAGTCACCCCATATCAACAACAGCGGGCAAGACATCTTGCTTAAGACACTGTCTAGAGTATACTTGGTCTGGTTTGTCATGAACCGGGTCATCAATCTGCACAAAACAAATAAGAAAACAACATACATAGGAAGGACTTAGACACCAATGTTCATGACCAAATTTTCAAGATCTCACTAATCTGCATCATTCTTATTCAGTGCATCTATATTAGATGCTTTCATGTGAAAGACTAAAAGAGAGACGATCAGATCTCCACATACCTGTAATAGACTTCTCCAGCATTTGTGTCAGCTGCTGGCATTGTTATGGATTCCACCAGGTAGTCATCCACATTGGAGGTATTTTTATACACCTGCGTTGGCAAAAATAAGTACTTAAAACATACAGTCAAAATATTTATCATGAATGTGGGAGGGCTCTTTTACAATGATTGCAAGAGGGTTAATGGCGACTTGCAATATACTGGGGATTGGGATGAAACTGCCCTTATATCTGTGAGATTAGTTGCAAGAATGGTAGAAAAGCTTGCTAATTCATTTGTTTTACATACTAAGGATGATATATTCTCAGACTTCAAGGAGAAGACTAGAAAGAGACTTACACTCTTTAAGACGGATTCAACTCGAGCTGGTTGCTTTGCTTGCCAGAACAAAAATCCAAGTATCACCCGCTGGAAAATTTCCTTCAGGGGCTTTAGGATGAACCTCTGCAGGGCTGTTTCCTCCTCAGACTTCTCGGCTTCAGTATTTGGATTTCCGAACTGTCCTGCAGAATTGAGGAGTGCAACTCCAATTACTTGCTCAGGCAACCCAGCTGCTGCAACCAAAGCTGTAAAACCTCCAAGGCTGAAAATTTACAGCGAGTCATATAATCATTAGTTGAACTGCCATCTCAAAAGAAAACATGATAATAAACACATTGTCCAGCTTGCAACAATGAACTAAAAGAAAATTAGCCTCTTGTGAACAGGTGCCAGAGTGAAGTTCTTAATTGGATAAGTTCAGGAAAACCTCAACTCAGGTTTTAAGCTGGTACATTTAGACAACATAGTTTGATGGTTCAAAAGTCGTGATCATCCCCATTCACGTTTCTTTGAAGTTTTCTAACTTAGTTACAAATGAATTATTAAAGATACCATATGTAACCAAATAAAGTTTAGATTACCTGTTTCCAACTAAAACTGTTGGTTCTTTCACTATCTCCTTCACAAAATCCACGACTTGATCCCTCCAAACCATGGCATCGTATTCAATAAGTGCTTTCTCACTCCACCCGAACCCCAGTAAGTCTATAGCATAAACCTTGTATTTTTTAGCCAACTCTGGTATATTGTACCTGTATTATGGGAGAGAGTAAAAACTTATCAGCATTAAAGTATACTACACTTACAGCCACCATTAACATTAATGTGTAGCTAATAACACATTCAATGGAAAATTAAGATTTAAGTGTTAAGAAAAACCAATTCCCTGCAATTTAAGGCTTTATAACAAGTTGACAACAATTGGGTTTTAATCACAGAAGCAAAAGAAGCAAAGAGGAAATTCCCCCTGGTTTCTTCAATTTTACTTGACATATAAATTGAAGGGAAAATAGAAGGTGAGGGTCATAAAATAGCAAACCTCCAGTGAAATGCAGAAGCACCAAACCCATGGATAAGAACAACAGGAGGCCCTTCTCCTTGCACCACATAATGAATTTTGTGACCCCTCCATGTCCAAAAATTGTACCCCTCCGGTTTGAACGGTAGTCTTTCAACACCTATAGTGAAAAAACATTCCCACTTAATTCAAATTAAACGCAGGAATTGTTCTAAAAACAAAAAGAACAAGCAAAGAGATTGATTAACCTTCAACAGGCTGAGTAGTCAAAGAAGAGCCCACAACTGAGAGTCCTGAAGCTGCAACTCCTCTAAAAGCAAAACCCCTCCTGCTCATTACACATTTGCTTCCTTCCAAGTAGAGCAACAAACTCATCAGTCACAAGCCAGAATAAAAATTGAAACTTTTCTTGATTTGATAGAAAGATAAAGTGAATGAACTTACTGTTGCACTGAAATGGTCTTGTAGATGCAATGAACCTGCTTTCATGCACTGGGTTGAAGAGCTCTGTTCTAGCTGAAGGCAGAACGGCACATGAGGAAGACATTGGAAAATGGTTGTGAAGGCTCTCAAAAATGAGTGTAATTTGTAAAGTTTTGAGCTTTCTCTGTGGTTGGTGTACGTTTCGAGTTGTGGAGGAGTGGTAGACACAAACCAGGAGAGATCACATGAACGGTATGTCGTTTTTCATTCTGTACAATATACCGCCATTTTGAGTCAACGGCGTCGTTTCTTAGTTACTCTCAGGTGATTGCGATCGTTTTATGACCGAACTGCAAACCGGTTTTCAAAATCCGATTCATTAGACTTGGGCCATGGAAACTCCAGTGAGAATTCTCAGTCTCAATCGCCAGGTCTTAGCCAAAATGACGCCGTCCGCTCTTACTTTCTCTCCCAAACTCCTCCGACCCCCAAATTCCTTACTTCCATTTCACACTGTCGCTCGAAACGGCGTTGTCAAAAGAACCCCCTTTTCTCTTTCTCTCGCACAGCCACAGTCCTCGTTCACCTTCTCCACCCATACAAACCCCTTTCAATCCCTCCTCTTCTCTCTCTCTTCCCAATTCCTGATCAACAACTTCAACAACTCTCACTCGCACTCACACGACGGCGTTTTCACATGGAACCGAGCTTTCCAGAGTGGCATTAATGGAAATGTGGGTTCTTTCGGAACCCAAAAGCGTGAAGTAACCGTCGTCTTGCTGGGTTGGCTTGGGGCCAAGACCAAGCACCTGAAGAGGTATGTGGAGTGGTATAAATCCAGAGGCATTCACGCCGTGACCTTCGTTGTTGATGCGAGGGAGGTGCTCTGGTTTGATTTGGGCCACCGGGTCGAAAAACGGGTTTCGGATTTGGCCCACGAGCTCGTTTCGTGGATGGAGGAGAGGGTAGAGGATGGGAGAGAAAGGTGTTTGCTTTTTCACACTTTCAGCAATACGGGTTGGTTTGTGTAGGTACTCTTTGTTTATGTCTTCGCTGTGTAAATCTTTGCTTTCTGTTAGTACTGTGCTCTTATGCCAACAATTGGGTTTTTAGAGGTTGTTGATCTTTTTGGCAGATATGGCGCCATTCTTGAAATTCTTCAGGGTAGACAAGACCTGATGGAGAAGATTAAAGGATGTGTTGTTGATTCAGGAGCAGCGGAGCCTTTTAATCCTAAGGTTCTTTCAAATCATGGTTTTATTACATTTCGAAATATTGGTTGATTACCATGTAAAATGTTGTGAAAATTGGATGAGTTTTTTTTGCTTAGATTGTGCTTTTGATTTGTTTGGTCAAAGTTTTATCAGATAGATTTGTTTTCTATAAGACATTACCCCAATTTGGTAGAAGCTGAAATGACTTGCTTAGAACCCTGCAATGAATTTTTTTTATCTTTTTGGTTTCTCAATCGTGTGCCATGTTTTGATGGAAGTTGTGTAATAAATTGGATCAGAGGAGTACATTTTAATCTAACTGGCCAACTATGCCTTTTCTTATGATTATACCTTCACTATGAGCTGAAGTTGAGCTATATGTCTCTAATTAAGTAGGATGTTATTTCGTTTTGCACTTATTTCGTTGAGCTGAACTTGAGCTATAACCTTCTTTAACTTGACAGGTGTGGGCAGCGGGCTTTTCTGTCGCCATCTTGAAGAAACGCAGCTCTTTAACAAGCCCCGCAGTTGAGGCTAGAGAACTGAATAAATCTGAAGATGCAGTGAGCTTGTCAAAGATGCAAGAAGAGAAACCTCCGATAGTTGAAACCATGGTTCTGTTGGTATTAGAGAAGCTGTTCTCAGTTCTTCTAAAGTTGCCTGATGTGGACAAGTAAGTACTCTGTGTTCTAATATTTGTTTCAATATCTTGTTTTGATAGTTGATATATAATTGGCTGTAGAAGAAAATGGGCAGAACATCTCAATTAAAGGGGTAAACAATTGACTTAAGTTGCTTTCTGTTGGTTTTCTTGCAGGAGGTTGTCGAAGGTAGTTTCTATCCTCTCAGAAAACACTCCTTATTGCCCTCAACTTTACCTGTATAGTACCGCTGATGGAGTTGTTCCGCATCAGTCGATCGAGTTGTTCATTACAGAGCAAAGGAGGAAGGGTAGAATGGTTAGGTCCTTCAATTTCGGCTCATCACCCCATGTAGACCACTTCAGGACTTTCCCCAACATCTACTCTTCAGAGCTCGACTGTTTCTTGAAAGATTGTTTAGCTACCTCTAAGACGACAGCATAAAATTCTGCAAATGCAGTGTGTTGTGCAGGAACTTATTTGAGGTTATAAATCAATTGACGATAACAATTTACTTTTCTTAATCTTTATACGAGTGCCAGAATTCATTGTTTGTTTATATCACATTGGAAACTTGTGAAGTTTGCCTCATGCATCTTCTGAAGTTTGCATATCCCACTGGTTTACTGTTTGTCAAATCTGCTCACTGTTTATATCACATTGGAAACTTGTGTATGTATTGCTAGAGTAGAAGTAGATTTTAAATTTGTGATGAAAGTTTCAACCTTTATGTAAAACAAAAGTGCTAATCACAATCATATTTGAAAAATCCAAAAACTGTTTGGTATTCAATTTGAAGAATATTTTGTAAATTTGAAAAGTGATGAAAACATGTTACGTTGACGTGCATTTCTCAAAATATTTTTTGAAATACTTGGTAGTATTAATTAATCAAAAAAATTATTTTTGCTCAAAATTTAAAAGATAATTAATTAGGAGAAACAACAAAAGGCCCACCCATACCCGGAAGCCCAGAGAAAAGAAAAATGACCCACTCGTGAATGGAGCCCTAAAAAGTAAAAACCACAGGATGAAAATGGCGGGCAAGGCAGACCATCACAAGTTCACAACTACACCATCCAATTTCTATGGGAAAGTGAAAGAAGGGAGCCTCATCCTGAAGAAATTGCTGAGTAAAGCTTCATTCTTCGTCTTTTTCATTGTAAATTTTGAAGATTAAAATTTTGATGTTATCTTCATTAACTCTGAGAAATTGTGTCCAAATTCCTTTAATTTTAATTTTCTTAGACTTGTGCGGATTCGGTGAGGTCGGCTTAGATCGGAGGAAAAGTTCAATATTTATTTCTTAGTTGAGTTGGTTGCATTTTTGCCACAGTTAACTTAGCCACAGTTGGCATATAGAAAGCGAACGTTGAAAACTAAAGAATCAAAGCTCTTCAATTTCAGAGAGAGACGGAACAACTTCAAAGCATTAAAAACATCGTAGATTCTTACGTCTCAGAATACCACTCTCAACTCACTGGTCAGCTCTCGTCTCTCTCTCTCTCCCTCCCAAGTTTGAAACTTTTTTTTTTGTTTGTTCATATTCTTGAATCAAGATGATATTTTGTTGGACTTTCGGGGGATTTGTTTAGTTAATGGAACTGGGTTCGGCTTATTTTTAGCTTTTAATTTATAGTTCTTTTGGTTTCACTTGGATTTGGTTTGGGTGCCGAGGAAATTCAGGATGATTTGAATACCATGTTTTATGTTTCTAAGCTGTTTGTATTTTCTCTCCACCGAGCAAATAATTGCAACTAGGGAAAGCTTCTTGCTCTTTGGTTAGTAAAACGTCCAGGTTCATTGTACTCGAAGTATTATTTTTTAACAATTTTTCTAAGCCAAAAAGGTACTGGTTTTTCAGTATTGATTTGTCATTTCATACCCCAAAAAAAAGAGATTTTCTATTTAAACCCCACACTTCTCTTTGTTCACCCCAATACTTAAATCATTAAGCTGTAAGTTTTATTATTGTGTAAAAAGACAAAAAAGGTCATCAAACTTAATAATTAACCCTAGTACATCTATACACACACCCCACCACTCTTTATATTAAGTTTTAGAAAAATACAAACTTCTCTACATCCTATTTAAATTGAATCAGGATAGAGGTAAAGTATAAATTGGATCATATCAGGACAAACTCCTCTACTTGGAAAGAGGTAAAGTTGTTCTCTTTCTCTCAAAAGTATTAAATTTCGGGTTTGGGGTTCCATTTGTTTGTGTTTTTTTTTGCTATGAACAAAAAAAAATTGTGGGGTTTAAATATAAAATCTCTTTTATTTCTTATTTTTTTCAGTTTGAAGTATATTTAAGGGTAGTTTGGAAAGATAGTGGGGTTTTCTTAGAAATTGCGAAAATTTAAATTAGAACATGGGGTGAACTAAGAGAAGTGTGGGGTTTAAATAGAAAATCTCAAAAAAAATCACAAAAAGCAATGATTTTTAAGCATTGACTTTTCGTTTCTTACCAAAGGAAAAGAAATTTAAAAACTTGTCTTTGCATTCTCTAACTACTACCACACCAAACCCACTTCCCAGTTTAAACTCGCGCGTTGAACTAAGAGAAGTGTGGGGTTTAAATAGAAAATCTCAAAAAATATCACAAAAAGCAATGATTTTTAAGCATTGACTTTTCGTTTCTTACCAAAGGAAAAGAAATTTAAAAACTTGTCTTTGCATTCTCTAACTACTACCACACCAAACCCACTTCCCAGTTTAAACTCGCGCGTCAAAATGGCAACTTTGGAGGATTCGCTGGTGAATACTAAGCTCTCTCCGTCGAATACATATGGGGCCGTGGTTCTTGGCGGCACCTTTGACCGATTACACGATGGCCATCGCCTTTTTCTCAAGGTTTCTTTCTCCTTCATTTTCTTTTGTTTGGGTTTGTGCATTTTAAGATGCTAAAAATTCCATTAAGAAAATTTTAATGGTATGCCCGGAAATGGATCCAGGCAGCGGCGGAGCTGGCAAGGGATCGAATTGTGGTTGGACTATGCGACGGACCCATGTTGACCAAAAAACAGGTTCTTTTTTTCCGATCATCATTCAGATTTTCACAAGTTTTGTGGATTTGAGTTGAATTGTAATTTAAATTTTAACAAATGAAAGTGGATAATGATTTTCCAGAATAGTTATAAGGTTAACGTAAGTGCTAAACTAGTAATTTGGAAGACAGTTTAGTTAGTTGATAAAGTGGATTTGATATTAATGTTGTGATTTTTCTTCCCATTCTGGCAGTTTGCTGATTTGATACAACCCATTGAGGAAAGGAGGCATAATGTTGAAAATTACATCAAGGTATTCTGTTCAAGGAAATTGTTTACATTGTGACTGGAATACTGTTTCTAAATGAAGAGATTTTGGATTTGCATTTTTAGAAGAAATGGTTTAATGAGATTTCAGAAGTACTAATGCCCATGTGAATTCCACTAGTTGAATCATTTTTTTGAGCATTTGATGCAAGCAATTGCAACTGAGTTGTTCTTTATCCCTCATTTTGAATCATCTATCCAAATGCCAGCAATGCAGCTCATTCTGTTGTAGCTGAGGTTGTGTGTTTGAAATAGGTTCATGTGTTCCACCACCATGTTCACGCTCATACCCATCTACTTAGGTCTCTAGATTCAGCAGGTGGCCTTTGCTAGTATTTCATTTTGGTAAAGGTTACTGAACTGGACTAGGTGGTGACACACATGGACCATCAACCTTGCTATATCTGGGGAAATGCATTTAATAATTTCTGTATGGTTTTGCTGCGGCTTGGTTGTTCCGTAAAAAATGTGTTCTTATCTTATGATGTATAATGATAATGATACTTTCAGTCCTCAATTTCCTGCCAATATTTGCAGTCTATCAAGCAGGGGCTGGCAGTGCAAGTTGAACCTATTACGGATCCCTATGGCCCCTCAATAGTTGATGAAAATTTGGAGGCAATTGTTGTCAGGTTTGTTTCAGATTTACATCTGTTCTTTGAGTATTCTTAATTCTCTAATAATGTTGCCCAGTAGCACTTCATCAACATTTAGATGCAAAGCTTGATATGCTTGTCCTCCCTTTGACTCTTGAGGTTCATGTGTTACTTTGGAGTTTTGGTGTAGATCATCACCTGGTTTAATGTTCAAACCTAATCAGTCTGGCTTTGATCTGGCCCTAGTTGATTTTCCTTTTAAAAAGGGAATAAGTTGAATTACCTCAGCTTGCATACGACATAAAACTCATTATTGAGTCTCCCTCGCACCGGTGAGAGAGTGTTACTTCTTCACTAATTTTCTAGATTTGGTTTCTGGCAGCAAGGAGACTTTGCCCGGTGGACTGTCTGTTAATAAGAAGAGAGCGGACAGAGGCCTTTCACAACTTAAGGTTTGAGTTGTTTGCTATGCATTTGATCTTTTTCTCTACCAAAAGTAGACTTCTTTTAATTCTACTTTGAAAACCTTTACGATGCTTAGTCCTTAATTGTGGATCTTGTGCAGATTGAAGTTGTAGATCTAATTTCTGAAGCATCTAGTGGAGATAAGCTTAGTTCAACAACATTAAGGAGGCTTGAAGTGGAGAAGGCGAAGAATCAACAGCCGGTGTAAACCTAGCCGCTACTTCTGAAACATGTTTCTGGAAACTATGCAAGTGTAATGTGTCACATTGAAAGGCTTGAGGGTGAAAAATGTCTGGAAATAAGATTTTGTCTTTGTAGCAATCTTAAGTTATAATCTCCACTTGAGAAATTAATAAAATATTTTTAGACGGGTTCCTGGCACTTTTTAATATTGTTCTCACATAATTATTAATTATTAATTATTATGTATATATTAATTATTGTTGCATATTTTAATTGGATTTATACTCATACAAATTAAAATTCAATCACAATCTTTCATAAATTGGTGTGATTGTATGTAAAACTGTGATAGTGAATTACGTATTATTTTTTAATAACTTATTGCAATTATATTTATTCCATTATTTTCCCAGTACCAATTTACCCATTCAGCGCAACTCTTTTTTTTTTTTTGGGCAAACATTCAGCGAACAGGTGAGTCATTTTCTAATCCATATTTGATATGGTTTAATGCATTTCCTAATTGCTAGACATATTTACTCTTATTTAAGAGTACAGCCGCGCGGCTATTTTGAGTGCTTCTTGCACACTGAATGGGATAAGCTCTTACCATGATTAACACAGAATGATGAAGGGTTGTTTATTGTATAATTTTGTGGGTTTTTGTTGTTGTTGTTGCTTAGGTTCTTTATACCCTTTTGGTTTCTCCTTGTATTTTATTCATATTACACGCTTCCTTTCATCAGGCGATAGATCCAGCCCTCTTTTGGCTTAAAAATGTGTTGGTTTATACACAATAGTAACATCATACAATATGCACTAGAACATGAGAGAACCTAGAGAATATGTTGTAGAACAAAAAGAGAAAAAAAAAATAAAGTAAATAATTTCGGAGTGTTGTGTGTGATATAAAGTTTAGAAGCGACATTGGTAAATCCTCCTTAGACCGAAAATTGTGTTCATCAACGTGTGGAATGTTTCAATTTTTGCATTTCATTGTGCTCTTGAATAGGAAATAATTAGACTAACTTCTTCACACGCTCTTCTGCAAGTGCAAAATGCCTTTTTTAAATTACGCGCGTGACTTTAAAAGTTTTTTTTAAATCTTTTGTTTTTTCAATTCTATTTTTTCCATATGGTAGAGTTTAAACAAAAGTGTAATTTTCTGGCCAAAAAAAAAAAACGAAGGGGTAATTATTTTTTTTCTTTTTTAGCTTAACCAAAGTTGTACTATCTTTTATATCACGTTCTTCTACAAATGGATAAAGATTAAAAAAAAATGATTCAAATAATAAAAACGGTTTTAACTAACACCTCAGTAACGGCGCCGTCCATGTCTACCGCCTTTCCTAAAGAACAAATATTAACGGCTATATATCGTCAACGGCAATTTAAAATTTAAGCGGTTACACAAGGAAAACCAACCCAAAAGATTGCGATCCCTCCTCTCTCTCTTTCTCTCTCTCGCACATTCATCGGAGAGTTTCTTCTTCTCTGTTCTTGGATTACATTTCTTCCAAAACCCCACTGTCAAAAATCACAGTGACAGTGATAAGAAAGTAACAGTCGGCGATAGAAACAGAGCCATCAAATTTCTTCACGGTTTTCACGGAACCCCACTTTTTATTTCTTCGTTTCTTTCTTTAATTCTTGTTCTCTGATAGGCCTCAAACCTTGAAATTGCGAAGCTTTATGAAATTGGTTTTGTTTGTTTTTGTGGTTTCTACATGGTTTTTGGTTCACGTTGATGAGTTTTTTCAATTTCTGTCTCATTTTCATGTGTGAAATTCAGTTCTCTTGGAGCAGAGTAACAAAGAAGTGTTGTGTTCTTGAGAAGAAGATTCGGTTCTTGAATTTGAGAGGGTAATATACTCAGTGAATCTCTATTCAGTTTCTACTGGGTTTTCATTTTCATATTGTTTGTTTTGTCAACGAGTGCATTCCTGTCCAAATTTCAATTTTTTCTGACTTTTTTGCAGGTGGGTATTGCAAATTCTTTGCAAAGATGAATGATTTGATGACTAAATCGTTCTTAAGTTATGTGGAACTGAAGAAACAGGCACAGAAGGACCTCGAAGCCGATCTTGATGTTGAAGCAGGCCAAGGCCAACTCAACCCGTCAGACCAAGAAAACCTCTCTCAGTTTTTCCAAGAAGTCACACCAATCAAGAGCGATATGGAAGAGATCACCAATCTCTTGTATGATCTTCAGAGCCTGAATGAAGAGGCAAAGTCCACCCACAGTGCCAAGATCCTTCGCGGGCTTAGAGACCGGATGGAATGCGATATGGTGGCAGTGCTTCGAAAGGCGAGGATTGTCAAGGCAAGGCTTGAAGCGCTTGATAAGTCCAATGTGATCAGTAGAAAAATTTCGGATGCGTACAAGGAAGGAAGCACTGTTGACCGGACCAGAATGTCCATCACTTGTGGCTTGAGAGTCAAGCTTAGGGACATGATGGACAATTTCCAATCTTTGAGAGAAAAGATTGTTGCAGATCACAAGGAAGATCTCAAGAGGAGGTACTATAGCGCAATCGGTGAGTTGCCGTCTGATGAGATGATCGAAAAGATGATTTCTGGAAGTTTGAAAGTTGAATTGTTTGAGGGGAAGACAGAATTGGATATGGGGAACAAAGTTAGACATGAGGCAGTCATGGATATCCAGAGAAGCCTGAACAAGCTTCATCAGGTGTTTCTTGACATGGCTGTTCTGGTTGAGGCACAAGGTGAAGACATTGACAATATTGAAGAGAACGTGGCCAATGCAAGTTATTTTATCAATGGAGGGACAAACAGCCTTTACTATGCCAGCCAGATGAAGAAGAAGAGTAAGAAATGGGTTTATTGGGTTTGGGCTGTGGTTCTGATTATACTTCTGGTTTGTGTCATTTCTACGCTGGCGTCTTGAACAGAAGAGTCAGAATTTTTTATGGGGTCTAAAAACTGAAGTGGATGATAGTGTTGAGGGGTTTCAGGGGTCTGTGAATATTTCCTGAGCTTTCTGAGCTCATAGAGTAGTTTATCTACCGCTTTATTGGCTGTTGCTTGTTGGTTGAGAAGAGTACTTCTCTTTATGTATTTTGAGGTTCTGTTAATCGACAGAGAATGTTAATGAACTAGATTTGCTTAATTGAGTTGAGAATTTCAAACTATGTTTTGGTTAGTTATTTTTCCCTTCAGTTTATTTGGTTTCTTCCTATGTGCATAAACATGACAGTGCTACATCTTTGCTACTCTGTAAATTTCCCATTTGTTCGGGATTCGGAATTGGATTTTGAGGAATTTATATGCAGCTCATTGAAATTATAAAATCCATAACTCTGCTTGGGAACTAGGCCGGTCGAAATTTGTTTAACAGCAATCCAGTAGCGAATTGAGGAGCTGGAGCTGGCTAGTGCAAATTGAGAGAGAGAGAGAGAGAGAGAGAGAGAGAGAGAGAGAGAGAGGAAACACTATATTCAGAATGAAAGCATACAGGATCACCCATTATTAGTAAGCTTTACTTGTTTTGTAGCTTCAAAGCTTTGTATAACACCAAATAAAATACTCAGAGGAAAATAGATGATACATTATTTCTACAAAATTGAATAACAGTGATCAGCCACTCTTCAATTGATGCTAAGATGCTGTGTAGCAGTCCAAGTATGACCAGGCTCCAGCTGGACGTTTCCAATCTGAAATGAACATGTCATCTTACAGTTAGCAGAAATAGAATCAATTTAGCAGTCTGATGAGTATACATACTGTCTGGATTATATCCGGAATTGGCAGTATTAGATAGACAAACCCGTTTTGTTCAAGTTCAAATAGTCACAATTGAAGAAACAGGGAAGTTATTACCTTTGCATTTTCCACACAAACAAAATCTTTGTAGCATGCTTCCATCGTCAGATAGGGGTTCCACAAAACAGCATCTGTCCAACTACACGAGAAAAAAGAACAGGGGTGTCAAGCATGTGAAACAGAGTTATTTTGATAAAATCTTACCTAAACTTGTGAAACAGAGATTTACACTCACTTAGTGTTCTTGATAGATATTATGTCACCTAAGCCATTATCAAGATGCAACTCATTAGGGGCTTCCAGGTATACGCAATCCACGAATCCAGGAAAAGTGACCCCATCCCTGTGTCATTAAGATAACAATCAGAAATGCCTAGCAATCTGTGCCAAAAGGGTTTCTAAAGATGTTGCAGAAAAGTGAATAAGCTATGATAATAGCATTTTAATTATGAAAACCCATTGCCCCATTAACCTCATTTACCCAGCCAATAAACTGAAAATGAAAGAATTGAATTCATTTTGCTTTTATCATGTGATAGAAGCATTTCATGAAAATGATACAGGCCTTTCTTCCTTGCCCTCCAATGGATTCTTGGGGTCAGGATCTTTATTCAGTGTTTTGCAGCCTTTCAAACCTTTAACCGATGCCCCTTGTGCAGAAGCCTGCATGATAATGATTTACAATCATTTTTCAACACTCATTTAATGCAATCAATTTCAAAATCTGTGCATATGGAGGTACGATTCCTAGTATTTTCAGACTTTTGAAGTCATTATATACAATATATGAATTTCTCCTTATCTTTATTCTACTACATTAACTTCCATATTCAATTCTTCTAACAATTCCAATTTCTTTTTTTAATATCTAAATCATTTCCACCTCAAATGAGTCCTCAACACTGCTAATTTCGTTATGCCAGAATGACAATTGAATCACTGAGGGAGAATATTATACTTACGCGGAAGTATGTGTGCAATGCGGTGCTGAATGAAAATGGCTTGCTGTCCGTATTTTTAATTACAAGTTCGGTGGAAAGGCTCTTTGTTTGCAAAGTGACCTGCAATCATTGGAACACATTAGAAGTTTTGTTACCTAATCCACATAATGCAGAATTCAATATTGTGCATGTAGTTTAACACAGTATTGTTGTGTAGAACATGGTGCACACCAAGGTGGCAGTGAATTACCAGTGTGAGCTAGACAAGCATCATTTTTATAGAGAGATATCTGCAACTGACCTTGTACAAAGCTTGAAAGCTGAAATCCCACATGGAACGACTGTATTCACCATCCTTTAGTTCTAAAGTTATGGCAGGATCTCCTTGCACATTTTCAGAATCAATGACGGACCAGTCCAGGTTTCTTGCAAATCCATGCTATTAATTGAAGAAACATCTCCAAGCCTCAGTACAACAGCAGAAGGCTGATAATGCAGTCATATATACATCATGCAGCCATAACAAAGATCTGGATCTCCAGACGGGAATCCTTAATGGTGGCAACAATGTCAGTAGACTCACTACCACCATATCACATTTAAGCAGTGGGATTTTGTAAATTTTATCAAGAAATCTATCAAACCTATCATCAAACTTCAAATCTTCGTAGTCTATATATAAAAATATCCATCAATTGCCATTGCTCGGGGTTTAAGTGTTTAGGTTTTTAATTTGCTGGCACTCATCAGAACGGTGTATCTGATAGACCACTAAAATCAATTGAGCTCGTAAAACCAAAGATACAATTAAAGGCAACAATGCTGGTGGATTCGGAAAAAAAAATAGAGTACCGTACCTGCTGAATTGCGCCTGGTCCAAACTGTGGAAAACAATGTGGAACGCCTCCACTATCCCAAGAGAGAATAGTCAGTATCTGACGAAAATCCCAAGCTTTCAGGCAAAATGACTATTCAAAGGAACTCAGACGCTTAAAACATACAAACACAAAGGCAAGTAACCACATTTCCAAACTAAACCAAGTGAGCTTTGTGAATGAAATGATCATTTAAATTGTTCTCGTTTTAGCACACATTGCAAAGTCAACCGGTAGCTTAAACCCAACAGATATAGCAAGAAGCATAATGGTTTGTATGGCTCAACTCTAAACAAAAACAGATAAAGCAAATTACTTTCAAAATTGAAAGTCAAGAAAATGAACCCACGAAATCCAAAACAACCTGATTGGTTTTTTCTTATTGAAGACAGCATCAGGTCGAACAAAAAGGAGGTCCCTTCCATTTGGAACTTTCCAAGACGTAATGCAACCACCAAACAGATATATATCTGCCTCACTGCAAAAACAAATTCACAAATTCACAAATTCACAATCAAAGAGTCGATCTTTCATTTTTATATGTGAATTCAGCAACAACCCACAAAATCAATCCAATGTACCTGCCACCAGCGCTAGTCAAAACGACCTTGGGTAACTTCTCTTCACCCTCTGCAAATTTCACTCCTGTAGTAGCAATCTCTGTGTTGGCACTTGCAAGAGCCATTGCAGACGACCTTTTTGGTGCTTGCCAATACCTGTGTGGGTGTGTTTTGTGAGTTTTACAAGTAGCAGATGAGTTACCGAGTTGAATGAAAGAAATTAACCCACCGGTTGACTCGGCAGGAGTTTGGAGTAGTCAGGGTAGGGAGTGAAATGAGCATAGAAACCATCGCCATCTTCTTCGAGTGGGTTGGTTTGTGTGACTGTGTGGTTCCGCTCCATATATCTTCTGTGATTGTTAATCAGATCAATGTCAATGGGTGCCACCACCCGCCAAGCCCAAGTATCCCAAAATAGAAATTCGGCTATTCTGTTGTTTTGAGTGGCTCTTAGTCTTAAGAAAAAATCAGTCATCTGGCTCAATCCAGTTTTGTTAGTGGGTTTGGACCAGCTCGATGCTCCTATTGCTCAAGCCCAACTCATTTTGTTTACCCATTTAGCCCCGTAACACGTAAGGAGTCATTCTTTCTTACAATCCAATCATAATTTGATTTTTCAGTCTGAGTTCATTTCATGGTTGGTTTCGTATCATAAATAAGCAAATATTCGGGACAGGGAAATTGTAACGAGGGGTTATAGTGAAGGATTATACTTATAACGAGGGAATTCTTAATAGCCATCTGTTTAATTGCAGAGTTATATTGGACCCCTTATAATGACTGGTCAAATCAGCTCAATCAATGACTTGAGCTTCTTGTTTAGCAAAATTCTTTAGTGAGGGTGTTATATATGGACCCATTATGTGGATCTTCATATTAGCCGTAAGATCATTTTATTAAACTTAAGTGAAGTCCCTATTCAAATTAATCGTGCGGCTAATATGAAAGTCCACATTTATAATCGATATATGGCACCATCATCAAAGAACGACTCCTTGTTTAATGGTGCTGTTGCAAGGCCCATGGACCATGATGAACAAGTACTGTGCCAACAAAACGACCCTTGGGCTCAAACAGCCCAAATTTGACTAACAGAATTGCGGAACAAAATCAGCAGTTAATTGAGATTGAGAAATGAAATTTGTAATCGATGCCAGGAGTGGGATCGCTGGTGAAGGGCCCTCGGGCAGTGAACGTGATCATCCAAAGGTTACAGAGATGTATGAGCAGCACAACCGGCGCTGTGATGAGCTTTGGGGACGGAAGTCATGGAGCTCTGGGTTTGCCCACTTCCCTCATGGGCCTTGGTGTGGACGCATACGAGCCTATTCGGGTCCCTTCTCTGCCTTCTGATGTCACCAGCGTCACCGCCGGACACTACCACTCGCTTGCCGTGACTTCCCAAGGCCAGCTCTGGGCTTGGGGCCGAGACCTTGAAGCCCAGCTCGGCCGTGGTCTCCCTTCTCCCAGGTAAAGCTGAAAGCTTTTCAGCTTCTTCGAGCTCCAAGAAACAGCACAAGTTAACCCTTTTTTAGCCCTTTCCATATGTATTTCTTTTGTGTTGCATCGAAAGGGTCCTTGTGCTAATTCATAACCGTGGTCCTATTTTTGAGTCAATAGTTTCTTCTGGGCACTTATATGTTTTGTATGTATGCATGGCCAAGATTAACCATGAGAGTGCATTTTTTGTTTTTGTTTTTGGGTTATAATGAGAAGCCTCTTTTTAATGGAGTTGTTGATCGTTATCTCGCTAATGAAACATCATGGGATTTTTTAGAGTTTTTCTTTGACTATTTCCTATCATGTTTTGATGTGTATTATGAAATGGTAAGTTACTGCGTGTTAAGCTTTTGTTATTGGTGGCAGAGATTCATGGAATGAACCAAAGAAAGTATCTGGGTTGGATCAAGTAAATGTTTGTGCTGCATTTGCATCTGGTGTTGTTTCTGCGGCCATTGGAGATGATGGTTCTTTGTGGGTTTGGGGAAAGTCGAAGCGCGGCCAACTTGGTCTTGGAAATCAAGTAACAGAGTCTGTGGTGCCTTCCAGAGTTGAAGCACTTGCAGGAGAGAAAATAATTAAGGTGCGCTCTAATGCTTGAGGTAGGAGTTTGTTATACACTATGATGCAACAATTGACTCACAATTGGCAGAAAATAAATAAATTGCAAGAGCTTTGCCTAGGATGCTTAAATGTTGTTTACTTCATAAGAAGGAAGTTTTTGGGGCACACATGTTCTTTGGCAGGTATCGTTTGGTTGGGGGCATGCTCTTGCACTGACTGAGGATGGAAAGTTGTTTGGTTGGGGTTATTCAGCTGATGGTAGGTTAGGAAGCATTACAGAATCTTTGGAGACGTCTCTACTGGATTCACGGGGAGATTTGAATAATAGGGAACTGTCAAGTTCAACACTGGAAGCTGCTGAGAAGCTGGTTTTAGAAGGGATGGCGAAGGAGAATAACATGCCAATAATTTGGGAACCTAGTTTAGTGAGAGAACTACATTCTGTTGAAGTTGTAGACATTGCATGTGGTTTTGATCATTCATTAATTCTTTGTGGTAGGTAGTGTTATGTTCATTGATATGCTTATACAGATATAGATATTCATGTGTGCATGTCTTTTCTAACTTTAAAGTTTCAGGTGATGGAACACTACTAAGCTGTGGGAGCAACGTATATGGTCAGTTGGGCAGAGAAAAACAGGATTTAGGGTTGTTTCCTGTTGACATAAGCTTCCGTCCCACGTCTATAGCATCAGGGCTTGGCCATTCTTTGGCGATTTGCCAGGTTCCATCATCAAATGTTATAGGAGGGGCCGAAGGCATTGTTACGTGGGGGTGGAATCAGAGCTCTCAGCTTGGAAGAGGTGGATCTGAGAATATTCCGTTGGTGGTTGAAGGATTGGAAGGGGAAATTCCTGTCACGGTGTCAGGAGGGCGTGTGCATTCCATAGCTCTCACATCCAAGGGAGAAGTGTGGGTTTGGGGTTGTGGTAAGAATGGAAGGCTTGGGTTAGGAAGCTCCTGTGATGAAGCTGAACCAATATTGCTCGACTCTGTAGAGGGTTGTCAAGTTTTACAAGCAGTGTCCGGATTTGATCATAATCTCGTCCTCATTGCCGAATGATGTGTATGACAGAATGATTGTAATTGCATCATTTTTGCGGTTTTGCTTATGATTGTCTCTTTTCTGGCTTATATATTCCAATGTATTTGTAAGTTCATCTGAGCCTCTATTAGGATATGATTATTCAGGTCAAAGGGAGAAACAAAAATATAGATTGCTGAATGCTACATTTTAAAGTAGAGATGGAACATGTGCGGCTAATGTAGAGATTAACGTTTTATCTTGTTTATCTCCTAACTTTGATCCCGTGGGTCTTCAGAATGTTGTTATGTCTGCATCTCCAAATTTCTTGTGCTACATACCATGTGATTTTATTTTTCTTTATGTAATTTTCTCCTTGTTGTGACATTGTGGGGTTCAAAGTGACAATGTTATATTATGCTGGATAACGTTCACAAGGCACAAGAGAATAGAAGATGGTAGGTTCTGCAAAGCTTCAACCCTTTTCAGGTTGTGATCTGAATTCAAAAAAGTGGACATGTAAAGATGCATCAGAATGGAAGTACACAGTATGTGGTTATATAAACGATTCCAGTATCAATCAGAAGAAATATGATGAAAGCAAACAATTATTACACAGTATATTAGTATGGTGTAATTTGTTACATTTCCAGTCTAACACAAATTGATTCTTTTTAAATTTGATAACAGTTTGTAACCCTCAAGAAACCTTCTGCAACTTTTGCAAGAAGTGTAAGTAGGCTGTTGTCCAACTTAAACCAGATTGATCCGAATACAGTCCATGAAGCATCAGCATGGCGGAAGATCCTTAGGCACAGGCAGAACAGATTGATCTGATCCTGGTCCATCTTCTACCACGAATGCTGTTTTCAGTCCCCAGCCTGTATGAAGCTCCAGATGACAGTGCATGAACCAAACGCCTAGACATTCAAACAGGAAGCAAAGCATATAATAAGTAAATGTGGTACATGTAACATTACTCAAAATAATTATTTGCAATTGTCATACCTGGATTATCAGCTCTAAAACGAATGGCAGTCCAACCACCTGTGGGAACTCCTACTGTATTTCTCTCAACAGGATCAACCAAGTTGTATTTAGCAGGGTCCTTGGCAGGATCAAAATTCCCAATCCCAGTACCAACAACAAAGAAATTGTATCCATGGAGATGGAATGGATGTGTCTCAACTGTTAGAAGGTTGGTGTCCTGCAACACCAGCTCAACAGTAGAGTTGAAGGCAATCTTGCTCAGCCTAGTCCCTGTGGAAGTCCCAAGATTGGCTGTAAGTGGTGCACCAGTATAATTGAAAGGAGTTTGTGGCCTATCAGGGAAGTCAGTTTTGAACACTCCCTTGAGATTGAAGTAATGGGCTTGTAGAAGCCCAACCTGAGGCATCTCAAAAGAGATGTTGTTCAAGGAAGCAACAAATCTTGTTCCATTAAGGCAAGTTGGGCAGGGTTCTTTTCCAAAACCAATTGTGTAGAAGAGCTTTCTGTCAACTTTGAGAGGAACATTTGCTGGAAAATTTGGCGTGTTTAAGCTCTTGAGTTTCTTGCCATAGCTTAAAGCAAAGGATGTGTCATTAGAGGCAGGCAGTTGAGGAAGGCTTGGTAGAACAGTGTTGGGGATGCCTCTGTATTGGAATATTCCTGTGGCTGCCTTGTTGTCTATGGGAACTGGAGCATCCATGAAAGGCCTAGTAGCCATGAAGTATCTGCCTGAAGCTTGATTGGCTTGTACCAAAACGTTTGTGGTCTGACCAGGTGCAATTAGTATGGCTTGAGTAGTGAATGGTTTTGTGTACACTGCATCAACCTCCACCACTGTCAGGTTGTGACCGGCAATGGCGAAGAAAAGTTCATCATTGAGAGCAGCATTGATTATTCTCAGTAGATAGGTCTTCCCTTGCTCAACCTCCATAACAAAAGTATCTAAACCAAGAAAAACAGAACAAAATCGAAATTAGAACTTCTGCAATTTGCATGCCAACCACCTTTGTGGTTTGGACTTGAGCCCAAAATTTCATATTCTTGTGTTTTCTCTGATTAATTGTGCTTACGTTTCTCAGAGCAAGGAAACAAAGGCCCTGGCTTCCCATTAATTGTGTGTGCGTCAGAGGTGTTTGGTGCCAATCCCAAGTTGTTTGCTTTCTTGACAAACTCTTCCACATCGACATTCCACCATTCTCCGAGTATAATTTCAGCTTCCCTGTGTGGTTGTGGGAAAGGAAATGGGGTGCCTTGTTTAGGCATGATAACAATTGCACCATGGACGGTGGCCCTCAACCAAAGAATGTGTGCATGCCACCATAGAGTTCCTCTTTGCCCTGTTACATTGAAGTCATAAGTGTAGCTGCTTCCGGTCTGAATTGGACATTGTGTTATATAAGCCGGTCCATCTGCCCAACCGTTTCGATATTGCTTCACTCCATGCCTGTAAGAACATATATAACTCAATCAGCTATAAGCTAAGGCATGCTGATTATTTGGTTTTGATTTTGATCACTTGTTTGTTTGGTTAATTATTTAGTTCAACTCTTTACCAGTGAATTGACATGTTGTATTGAGCATGGTTTGTAACATTGATGACAACTCTGTCTCCTTCCCTGACATAGATGGTCGGCCCCGGAAACCTTCCATTTACAGTAACAATGGATTTTGCATGGCACAATCTACTCACATTCTTCACTTGGACCTGTGAAAACACAGAGGATGTTATCAAATGGAAAGCCATGCACAAAGTACAACTTTTTCTTTTCTTTTTCAAATGTTGTTTGAAGGTTGTATGTGCATGCAAATGACATTAAAGCATTTGAAACAACTCACATCAAATTGGTAGTTCTTTATGGCAGCTTCTGCTGGAGAAGTGATTAAGCCAAGAAACCCAAAGCAAAGAAACACCAACCCACAAAAGAATCTGTTCCAGAAGCTGCTAGCCATTTTCTCTCTGGTGATCACAACTTCAATTGTGGTGTGTTTATTTGATGCGGCAATGAGGCAATGAGGCAATGAGGCATGAAGATAAAGATGCCAAATATATTTATATGAATGTGCAGAGGCAAATATGTTGCATTTCTTTTGAGTTTGTTAAAGGGGTTTGTGTGGCTCATTAATTAGGTAAGAATTGTGAAGGTGATGTACATGAAACCTTGCAAGCAAAACACTGAAAGGGACACACATTGCCTTTGACTAACTTAAAGGCTGGGATTGCTAAACCAAGGAGAAAATTTTAGAAACCTGAGGGTTAAAGATGGATAAAGGTATATTTAAAAGGTGCATTTTTTATAATTGCACCAACCAAACCCCCCAAATCCAGTTCTACAAGCCCTGCTAAGCTTTACCTTCAAGGGAAGTTCTTGCAAAGTGCCATCTATGCAAATGCCTCACTACTGCTGTGCTTATGTGGGCCAGATGTCATTTTCCAGAGGAGTTATTTGTAGCTAGAGTGCTGCCTACTAATCCTATGGGCCCCTGGTATATCAGAACCCATTTTATTTCTTACTTGTAAGCTTCATTGGCATTTCTTTGATATCAGAATTATGGTTGTTTATGCGTATTTTGGGGCTGTTTTCATTAAGGTACTTGGGAAAGAGGCTTCCTCTTGCTTCTAGCCAACTCCATAAGGGAAAAACAAATGGAACAAACACACGCACACACACATATATATAATATACATATATAAATATAGCCTTATTGAGCTTTAGCAGGCCCCCATCATTGAAACAATTCCCTGCTGCATTTTAGAATATGCTTTTATATGAAGCACCAATGAGCTTTCAACTTGGCAATGGCATAGGTCCTCTCTACAATGAAGCAAATAACAAGGTGAGTGGCATAAGCCCACGTCTGACAAAGAAAAAGAAGGATATGATAAAACATAAGCCCACGTCGAACAGGAAGACCTCATCATCATACATATCTAATAAAGTGAATGAATATTTTAATGTTGAGCAATGAGAATAGTAGTGCTATGATATCGAGAGAGGAGGATTTTCTCACAATACTATCAATGTATTATGGGAGTTCGAACTTAAGACCATTGCTTGTGATAAAAAATGCCGACGATTTGGCAAAGGATCATAGAGTCGCTCATATTACAATGACGATGATCCGTCAGCTGGCAAGAGGCTGTGAAAAACAAAGAGTATATAGTAGGATGAATATGGTGCCTAAGTCTCAAGTTCCAACCTTATCGAATGTGACAAGTCAATCAATTATCACACGTGGCATGCCTCATGATCAAGAGGCCTATGCTCCATCCAACTAAGGCAAGAAAAAACCAGTCTCTTCTCCTAATAATTCAGCTCAGACAAATTAAAGCAAGTAGGTCAAGAACATGGCTTGCTTCAGTGGAAGAGCCACTCTTAGGCTCCACTTCATCAACCCCACTTACCCATTTTAGTACTATGCATGCAAACAACTTGTTCTCATCGTGAATAACTGATATACAAGTACCCAAAAAAAATTGAAGACAAAAGAACTATATTGAGATTTGAAATTGATAAGTAGAGTTTGGTAAATTTGTGGTGAATATAAAGGCTAGTTTGGAACTGTTTGTTTAGAAGTATTTATGCTCATAAGTACTTTTAGTAAAAGTGCTTTTATTATAAAGATGTGGATATTTCGCCGAATTGACCTTTGAACTTGTACCTAATTATTAATTTAATCCATAACTTTTTTTTTATAGAAAATTAAGGAGTTGAACTAAATTTTATTATTAATTCCCCCCGCAATTCAAATTCTCAACATTTCATTCAATTTTCTGTTAAATCATTAAAAATAAATAAAAATAAAAATTTGGAAAAAAATTAAAGAAAAGAGAAAATAAAACCCCCTCCTCACAGCCGTCGCCTTTCTTCCCCAGCATCGCCATCATGCCTCTCCCCACCATCGTAGCACTTAATTGACTTCCGACCTAAACCTAGACCCAAGACCACCCCTTTCCCCAATGCAGCCTCCCCTCTTAGCAGAAATAAATAAAAATAAAAATTTGGAAAAAAATTAAAGAAAAGAGAAAATAAAACCCCCTCCTCACAGCCGTCGCCTTTCTTCCCCAGCATCGCCATCATGCCTCTCCCCACCATCGTAGCACTTAATTGACTTCCGACCTAAACCTAGACCCAAGACCACCCCTTTCCCCAATGCCGCCTCCCCTCTTAGCAGCCCACCCTCCCACATCCACCACACTCTTTCTTCCCCCTACAAATTTACTCTACACACCCAATCACCACAACCAGCCCCTCATCTCATTGACCCAGAACAACTCCTCCCCATCTCCTAGCTCAGCCACTCCAATGCCACTCCAATCCTCAATTGAAATCATAGCAGCCAATGACCACCCCCTTCCCCACCCGCAACTCACCCCACATCGGAAAAAACAAAATAGAAAACCTTATCCCTACCCATAGACCCAACATAAGTGCTTTTGGTTGTCAAAAAGCGCTTTAGCTATTTCAGAAACACTCCCAAACATGCCCATAGTTTAAAAATTATATAAAAATTGATTATTTTATAGCGAACTTAAGGTTATCTATGTACTTATTGTACATCTTTGTCACATTTTTCCCCATTTACACACAAAAAAAAAAAAAAAAAAAAACTTTGGAA
>NW_018921328.1:275208-316418 GCF_002207925.1 Prunus avium
GACCACCAATGACACAAAAAAACATTAAGGATGCAATCTGATAGTTTCGTAAACCTTAAGGACCTTTTATGATAATAAGCCTTTAGGATATAATTAAAAGCATTGCAATAATATATTTGTATTTGTGATCTCCACAATCCAAAAATATCAAGCATATTCAAGCATAAACCATTGGATAATGCACACTAACTAAGTTTCCCTATTTGGGGTTTTTGTCCAGTTAGATTCTGACAAAAAAAAAAAAAAACTTTCTCTGCATTTATAATTCGTAGGGTTAAAGACATTTTCTTTCTTTGCTGTAAAAACATTCCTAAATTCATACTAGCTTCTATCAATAGAACAAATTCCACCAAATCAAATCAATCAAAACAAGAAAAGCTGGAATAATCTGCCACGTGTACGAACACAGTGGGTCCAGCAGTGGGAGTGGCACACCAGATTCCCCCGCCATTGAAAATTACAGAAAATTTACAGCTCATAATTTCGTTGTTTTCGTTTTAACGGACTAATAAAAACCAGCCAAAATGCAGAAAGCAAAAAAGCGCCTGGGATCCGTTTTCGACCGAGCGAGCAAGCGAGCCAGAAACGAAACTCTGCTGCTCTGCTGCTTGGTCGGCGCTGCTGATCGAAGCTCTGCGGTGGGCCCCGTGGAGGTACTGACGTGGCAGCGGCGGATGCGGTGGCGGCGATGAGAAGGCGATCTAGGAGGGCCTTGAAGTAATACCCAAGTCGGAGAACACACGGTCGGCGTCTGAGAGTTTGGCCGTGGTTCTCCGATTTGCGATCCGGGAACGTTCTAGAACTTCTCCTCTGCCTGCCTTCCGTTTCTAGGTCGTCGTGAAATAGCTGCGAGCTTTCGAGCTGGTTCAACAGGTTGGTTCTTGTTTTTCCGCCTTTTTTTTAATGATTAGCGATTGGTTTTTCAATTTTTAATTATTTAATTTCCAGATCGCCGAAAGTTTGTCATTTTCAGAGACAATGATAGAAAATATATTTATTTTTTTTTAAATTATTGCTAAAAATAATGCGGTCTTTTAGAAATTACAGATTTTCTGTATAGATATTGTTGATGCTGGTTCAAGAGGTTTTGATACGGAGGAGAGAAATTTTAAAGGCATTGAAAAGATTTGAACTTTTGGGTGGGAAGAGAAGTTATGTTGTTTCTCTTGAGATTTCTCGTAAATGTAGCCATGTTAATGCCAAAACTTTGGCCGATTTAGCGTCTTCAATGCACTCACAGAATATGGCTTCGTTGACATTTTGAATTTGATTCAAATTGAAGATAATGGGTGTCATGTACTCGATACCGAAATTACTAAGGTTTTGGTTTCATGTTATATTTTGATTGATACGCTATGTGTAGATGTCGTTCAAAGGCCTTGTTCGCGAGCTGAGGGAGATGAAAGATGGAATTGGGAGCATGTCAAAGCGAGTGAGTGACCGGAAGCATTGGCATAGTAGGATGATGTCACATATTGCTCCTGATCTGGCACCAAACCCTCCATCTGATTTGATTCAACAGGGTCAGTGGGCAAATTTACCTCCGGAATTGCTTTTGGACATAATTCAGAGGGTAGAAGAAAGTGAAACCACATGGCCTGCTCGAGCTGTTGTTGTTTCTTGTGCTTCGGTTTGTAAGTCATGGAGGGCCATTGTGAGGGAGATTGTCAAAACTCCTGAGCAATGCGGAAGGCTCACATTTCCAATCTCATTGAAGCAGGTGTTGCTTTTTACTTCTTCCCCTAAAGTTTGTGTTTGCATGTACTGATTGCCTTCTCTGAAATAGTGTTAATTTGGTCTGCTTTGTGTAGCCGGGGCCTCGCCAGTCTCCAATACAATGCTTCATTAGAAGGGATAGAGAAACTTCCACATTTTATCTGCACTACGGTCTGGTGCCTTGTAAGTCTCCTCCTAGGGGTTATTTGCTCTTTTCATCATTCTCGTTTTAAATTACCCACCACATAAAATTTTCCTCAAATATCTTGATGAAAAGAAATGTGATGTTCACTAATATTATTAAATTGACAGCTGAGGGTGAGAAAGATAAATTATTGTTAGCGGCCAAAAGGATCAGAAGGGCAACAAGCACAGAGTTCATTATATCTTTGGTTGCAGATGATTTTTCTCGAGCCAGCAGTACATATGTTGGTAAATTGAGGCAAGTGTACGCTATTACACTTACAAATATCTTTGTCAAGTTATTCATTGGCTATGCTCTTGACAACTTATTCAAAAAACAATTTTTCCAGGTCCAACTTTTTGGGTACCAAGTTCACCGTATATGACAGCCAGCCTCCATGTGATGCAGTACCTCAAACAAATAGTCGATCATCTCGAAGGTTCCATTCTAAGCAGGTTTCTCCAAGAGTACCAGCATGTAACTACAGTGTTGGAACCGTCTGTTATGAGCTCAATATTCTCCGCACAAGAGGCCCAAGGAGAATGCACTGTGCCATGCCCTCTATTCCTGTCTCTTCTATTCAGGAGGGGGGCACCGCTCCAACACCAACGTTGTTCTCACAAGCCTATGATGAGCACTTTGCTCCCTCACCCTGTTCAACAGAAAAGGAGCTAGTCACTGGTTACAGCTCTACAAACCTCTCTGAAACACATGTCCAGGGCGCAGAACCGCTGGTTTTGAAAAATAAGTCCCCTAGGTGGCATGAGCAGTTACAGTGCTGGTGCCTTAATTTTAGAGGGCGTGTTACGGTGGCTTCTGTAAAAAATTTCCAGCTAGTTGCAGCTGTTGTTCCATCCCACAATGTTTCAGCTGAAGAACAAGAGAGGGTAATCCTACAGTTTGGAAAGATTGGAAAAGACATCTTCACCGTGGATTATCGCTACCCCCTGTCCTGTTTCCAGGCATTTGCAATCTGCTTAAGCAGCTTCGACACCAAGCCAGCTTGTGAATGACACTTGAGTGTAGAACATGATCGTCATTTCCTGAATTTTGTCATTTAATTCTGAACCATATGCATGTTCTACCAAGAAGTTCGTAATGCTCGATCATGTACTGCTGAAATTCACAGCTATTTCAATCAATTGATGCTTTTTCTGAAAGCCGCCAATCCCAAATTTGACTTGTAAGCTGTTTTATGTGAGGCAAAATGGATCCTATCTATATAGGGTTGTTCTATGATGCATGCCCCAGAATCCGTACAGATTGTAAAATTCCCATGGATTTCATTTACGCTTTTAACTTGGATCAACATCCAGACAATCCCAGCATTGTAGAACTTTCCCTATCCTTTGTCCTTGTGGAAATGAGAATAATATATGCTTGTGTGAGCATTTTCAACGGATGATGTAGCAAATCTGACAAAAGCGATACGCTTAAAAAGTCGATGATCTAAAGTAAAATTGCATTTGAAAAGGTTGAAAAAAGAGATTTGCATGAGTCATGCTTGGCACTTTAAGTGACACATACTTCATTTTGTAAACGACATGGATTCTTGCTTTATATTATGGCTTAGCATCTCATAACTGGTATTATCCAAAAGCTCATTACTTAAAGTTCAAGTCTGAGCTCGATGGTCAATGATGTTTTTATTGTTTAATATTCTAATACTGCTGGACAACGATGTTTCAAGTAGGCAATGTAGGCCTACGCACAGCTCACACCCCCACCAAAAGAGGAAACAAAAATTCAAAGCTGTTCTAGAGAACTCAGATGAAAATTCAAATCATGCCATAAAAGTACCAAACAACATTTTTCATTGCCGGTGGACATAACATCATAATGTTACAGATATTACACAGAGAAACTTCCTCATGGTGATTAGGTTATGGTTTATGGATTCGATCCCGGTTTCAGTTCAAGCTCCAACATTTCCCATCTGTTTCTTTCTATGCCAGGTCACATTTCTCATCTCACAGAAGAATAGGTGATGAACTCTCTTGAAGTAAACTGAAATGGCTGATGCGGAATAGGGTTCCTGCGCCGTACAAATAAAATGGAAAACATAAACAAAGAATCACACAATATTTCTCATAATCAGCAATTAACGAGCAAGAAAAAGATAAGGTGACGCACGGTCGAGGGCCGTAAACTTTGATCTGCCGCACATGAGTGTCCCTTCCATTAAGGTGATTTGATAACACGGAGATTTGCAACATAAAAGTATTGACAAAAGTTTCCCTGCAAACATATTGGCATACATTTCAGAACTTGAACATCATTTCGAGAAATTGAACATCATCGTCAGATTCTGGGAAACATTTCTTTACGCATATCTCATTCCTCAAACATATCAACATGCAAACATATTTCACCATCATGTCATTGAACCACACATAAGGGCAAAAGCATATAATTCAATCAACTCGCTTATCTTTGATATATCAATCATCAATACTTGTCACACCATAAATTGAAATAGGAGGATGTTACTGAACCCAATTTTTTCCCAGATTAAGGTCCTCCATGTGACAGAATAGAAAAAAGAGTTGAGCTCCAATTATTATTCAGTGAAGTATCAGAGATCAAAACAAGAAGAATGCAACAGCTATCAAGTTTTGAATTTCTTAACAATAATATTCTACATGTTATTCATGTAAGCTCTTGCAATTGAACCTTGTTGAGCCACCGCTCGTCAAGTCATAATTTCATGCAAAGATGTAACAATGTTGTAAACAAAACTACAACCCAGGAATAACAAGGAGAAATATGCAATCCAGGTAACTACTAAAGCTTAAAAAATGAATAATGCTTTCACTGCTTACCTAGGATCATTTCCAGACAATGATATATGAACCCAACCCGTTGGCTTATCGAGCTCAACAGTTTTTATGTCCTAAAAACATTTGCAGCACCATAGCCAAAGTTAATCAAATTGGGTCTTAGCCAAGATCACATAGCAATACAGCACAAAAGGAGATATGTAATATAATCATTCAAGTAGACAAACATATTACCTTCAAGTTGTGGAAGCCATCCCCGGCACGAATTGAGATCTTACAAGGTGTATAGCTCTCATCAAGCTTGAAATCCACATAGAGAACAACAAGCTGATTTTGTTTTGTTTTTTTGGTGAGAAAAAACAAAACCCATTAGTCAAAATCAAATTTTGGATTTTTAAATAACCAAAAAGATAGAAACTTTCACACATACTTGGAGCTTCACTTTCTTCTGGAATTGAATGTTTACTAAATGAGGTTGCGCACCATCCGATCTGCAAACGAAGCAAAAAATAACAAAACAATTATAAGTTTTCATTTTGCATTTTCGTATTTTTGAGGGATCAAGAAAGGAAAAGAGAATTGAAGCAGAGACTGCCAATAAGTATCAAGATTGTCGTCACGGAGAGATGAGACGCCATTGCCGGCCTTGCAAGAGCTGACACTCCAAGCGGCCTTCTTGCCCATTTCTCTGAGATCATCGTCCACTGTTAGCACTTGGTTCCCTCCTGTCAGCTTCCCTTCCTCTTCTCCCTCTGATGATTCTGTCGCCATGGCCTCTTCTTCTATGGTTCTTCTATGAACAGGAAGAAGAAAAGAAAAAAGAAAAGAAAAACCCTAATTTGATCAAGAACACAAAAACCCCGAACCCTAGCTTAGAGAGCAGCCTGAAGCGAAGAATCAATCAAAGCAAAACCCTTTATATCATAAAATTAAAATCAAGTCTGCAAAAATGAAGCGACTCTGTTCATGATTTTGAAATTTTGAATTGTAGTTTCTCGCAGTGTTATAGACTTCAGGGTTATGTTAAAGGCGCTGGTTAATTTGGCGGTTTTAAAAACAGAAAATGGACAAAATTGTCGCGCTAGAAGAAGGGTTCGAACCTTCGACCTTGTGGTTAACAGCCACACGCTCTAACCAACTGAGCTACCCCAGCTTTTGATGATATCGTCCCATATAGTTCTTACATATATTAATTACAATACTAAACCACCTAACTTATTTTATTTTTGACTCCGATTTCTTTTTTTTTTAAATAAAGGTTTTGTATCCGAAATTAAACCACATAACTTTATGATGTAATTGCTTATGATTATATGACGTCATTTTTCATTCACCAGTTTTTACTTTTGATTCATGAATAATCAAAGTTGATGCATAAGGGTGTCGGAGCTCAATCGGTTAAAGAATTAATATATTTATTCAAAGTCCTTTATTCGATCCCAAATCTATGATATCACTTGTAGAAAACACAAAAAGAAAACAAAGTGGAGAATCATATGCAACTTCAGTGGGATCAGTCGATCCCAATAGTATTTCTTCTCTCCCAGTGATCTTGAATGAAGATGCAATTTTGATCCAATATTCTTGAGTTTTTTTTTCTTGTTTCAAAAGTGAGGATTAATGTGTTTCATGATGGTGATCAGCCTTCCTCCATCATCACTTAGCCAAGGTTTAGCCAACTCTGCTATTGGCTCGTTAAAATTGAAAATGTTCTCAATTAATACCCACCAATCAATATTTACTTTTTTCTTTTTTTGCCAAATCAATATTGACCTACTGAACATGTTTGACATGCCTCATTCTTAAGAATGGCATGGAATGATGGTTCATGTAAGACAGCTGGCAAAAATATTGGATTCCATAGCATCTTCCTTCTCTAAATTTCATGTTTTCCAGCAGGCTGCAACAGTGTACCAGGCAATACATATATGATTATGAATGCAAAATCTGTCAAGCCACAAGTACATACAAATGCAATGAGAAAGGGGATTCAATTTTCAGAAGCACATCAAATAACATCATTCTATCATTTTTATGGAATATACAGCTGCAAAAGGGTGGAAGATACACTATGAATGAAGATTAAAAGCTCACAATCTTAATCTTAGCTGAATTCTAAAAACCTGATAAAAACTATGTTGAAATTAGTATGACCGCAAAAACCAATCAACTTCCTACTATATTTACATATGACATGATGATACCTTAACTCAGCTTTAAGACCACAAAGCTCTCCGAGCTAGAAGCAATGAACCTTACCAGACATTGGCTTCATTTCTTCTTTTTCGGTGCAAGCGAACTGGGTTTTGAGAACTTGAACATTGTCCTTCCAAAGAATCCTGACGGCTTTGACAACTTCTTTCCAGCAGAGTGATTGTCATTGTCTTTAGATGCATCAAGGTCAGATCCAGAGCATTCTTGCTCATCAACGTAATCGATATCTCTTAAGAGCCGTAGCACTTCCAATGCACTTATCATTGCTCTCTCTTTCCCATTGTTAGATAAAAAGACAAGAGGAGGGATAACACCCTCATGCATGACCAAGTGACAAAATTCAACACGCTGAGAGCATAAAGAAAGGAGGATAGCAACGGCATGCTCTTGGTCCTCACTACTGCCTGTCTCAAGTATTTCAGCAATAGAAGCAATGCATCCGCTAGTTTCAGCAATGGAAATCCTGGCCTCTTCAGTATCACACAAATTTTTCAATATGGAAATGCAGTTTCCCGCAAGAGCGTCATCTTTAAAGAAAGAAACCAGTTTTGGGATGCACTCCAAAGATACAATTTTTGGACAAATGTCTCTGTTTAAGGACAAATTATACAAAACCTTAATGGCTTTTCCTTGTATATCTTTGATCTGGGAATCAAGGAGTTTTAGAATGGATGAAAGTGCACCAGACTCTGAGATCTTAGACCTGCAATGCTGTTGGACAGACACAATTTCCAATATGGCAAGAACTTCTTCTATGACCTCTGAATCAAGATAAGATGCCAGCAGAGTATATGCCTCTTCACGTAAGTACGTTATATCATTTCTACATTAGGCAACAAGAAGGAAATTAAAAGAAAAAAATTATAAACCAACCCATAAGCAAAAGCAAGAGCAGAGTCACTACGAGAGTAATGACATGGATAAGAAATGACTACAGTAAGAATTCCCAGCTACAAAATATAAATTTACCTGTTTTTGCTCACAAAGGTGAACAATAATTTAAATCCCTCTCTCTGAGCTTTTACATCATCCAGGTCATGGGCATCCCTCAAAAATTTGATGAGAGGTTCAACAAAATTCTTAGATGACATGGAGTAAGAAGCTTGAGGATTGCATTTCAAATGGCTTTTGACATCTTCAACAACCTTGCATTGGGATTCCCATTGGAGCTCACCAAGTTTAGATAGAAATTCCGAATCTGTCTCACAATTTTTAGCATTCTGGTATTGCAGAGAATCGTCATACTCCTGCACCAAACTCAAGCCACTTTCTATCTTTGTGCGTGAAGAATCTGAATTGTAATTAGTATCTAAGGATCCAAATGATACATTGCTGAGATCCATTTGCAGATGTATATCATTCATAGAACTGCCCAAACTAGCAATGGAAGTGGAGGAGGTTTCCCATGAGAGGGTTTCTGGTTGCATACTTGGGTCGGGAATGGTGACTCCATACTCTGTACACCACCTTGATATTAACTCCTTCATGGCAACGTTTGGAGTAAATGACAGGTGGGTGAGCTTCATATGAGTTTTTGGGCATGTATCATGACCCTCATCAAACCACTTCTGTATCCACTTCTTTTCGTATGTTTGTCCAGAAGCAATAACAACAGGATCATACATCAATCTGGAAGATATTCCGCATAAAAATTCCTCAGGTGGTACAGTTCTATGCAACATGTCACTTCGATTATATTGATTATATTTAACATGAGGTTCAGCTTCAGCATATTGATTATATTCCAAACCATTGCCAGAAGTCTCAGATGCCAAGGATCCTTGTTGCCACATAGAGGCCCCCTCTGCTTGCTTCCCCATTATTAAGTGTCCATACTTCTTGATTAGACACAAGAAATATGTCAAAATCTGCTTTTTTCGAAGGTCACTATCACCAACTTTATCTAGCAACTTCTTAATAGATCTTTTCTCTATCAACATTGCCTTTGATGATGTAATATGAAGCCTCCAAGATGCAATTTGAAGAGCCTTGATTTCAGAATCCTCCCTTGAGTTTGATTGAGAAGCATCTTGATGGAGCAATCCTCGGACAACCCTCCCAGCCTCTTCTTCAGATGGGTCCAGTATAAAGGTTGCACCTTTAAGATCATCGACTATTTGAGAGATCTGCAGATAACTTCATCATCAGCTCCACCAAACAATTGTGACTCAAATTGGTATGAACCATCATAGAAAATTGGAAATTATATGACAAAAATTACATTGACTTAGAAACAGGTTGATGCTGCCAGAAAAAGAAGAAGATTCATAAATGACATGCTGCTAGAAGCCTAGGACATAAAACTTCAACATGTTTTGATTCACTGAATATCTATAAATGTTTGACTTGAGCAATAATAGAACACTGTTATACCGTTGCACACAGGTCACTGGCCAGCACCCCATCAGAAGGGAATGTAGGATTGGGGGAAAAAGGAAATATCAAAAGAGCATGTAAATTTTTAATAGGAAAAAGGGCATGTAAATTGACAAACCTCCGCTACTAACATCACTGGAACCCAATTCTGAATTTCATGTAAATTTTGCTCCAACAATTTCCTTGATCTTTGACATCTTGAGACTATCACATCCCCTGTAAATGCCTGCAAGTGATGCAAAGGAACTCTCAACCATAGAAAGACAGGTAGGTACAGAGTTCATAGTGGAGAAACGCACTGAGTATATGACAAGAAATGAAATGCCTTGGTTTTGCATTTCAAATTGACTAACCCGTAGGCATTGGAGCAAGCTCCATAAAAAAAGTTTCTCAAGGGTAAGTTCCATCAGGAAACATGAAAACCTAATGCAGAAACAAGTGTAGAGGTTTCCTAGAAAAACCATCCTAGAAAAAGGAAGAAAAGAATGCAGTTATTTATGTTTCTTCCTCCGTTATTTATTCAAGGATCGCCAAATCTTGTTATCTTTTACTTGGCTAGGCAGCATGGAACAATCTCAGTTGCTGTTCCAACACCATATTGACACATTCAATAAACAGTCTTCTCACTCCATCTACTTTCTTCTACTAAATCATGCAAAGGTACAAACCAGGTAGAGTTTACTAGAATCGCTGCAATGCTGGAGAAGTAGCTTGGCTTTCTCAATTGCACGAGTTAACAAGCATAGAGCCTGTATTCCTGTTGTGCACCGAGGTCTTGCTGCTTCTATATCTGGAAATATCCGTGAAATTCTATCTACCAACTTCATAAGTTCCGTGCACATCAAACGATGAACCTGTTATCATGAATAACAATTTTGTAAAAATCCAACTAATATGACCACACAATTAGATAAATGCACTTAAAATGTTCAAGGACACAACTATCTCAAGTCTGAGATTCCGTAGAGCATCCATTAGGTTTTACAAGGAACCCTTATCATTTGTCATGATCCTAATACTAGTTCTCAATTGGATATACCCTAACATTTCTTTTTGTTTTTCCACGCAAAATACAGAAATATTATTAGGGTCATAATCTGTCATCTTGAAGAAATATCAGTACAAGTTTTTGTGTGGCTTTTCTTGTCCCAAGTTTTATATCAGCTACTGGAAGTTCAACAGCTATTATCTTCCTTTCAAAAACCAACTATTAGTTGGGAAGATGTATAAAACTACACTTTGTATACATTTGAACTTTATATTTCATACATCAAAGCAAATACAAACTAGAGCAATTCACAGTTTCATTAGTTTTGTTAAATTTTAAAAAAATATATAACGTGTAAAAAAATTAAAATAAAAAGGTTGTTTCTTGCAATATGTGATTAAAGCTGATCAGACATTGAATCCATAACTACAAAGTGAACGCATATTCAAAGTTGGACATCCCATATGAAACAAAATAAGAGACTTGTGTGGCATATCACACCTTAAAGGAATGGGGTTTTCTCACAGTCTCCACCCCTTCAGCGGCATCAGTACCCATTCAAGAGGAATTATCTCATATCTGGGTATTCAATAACAAGAAAAAGATGGTTACTTTCATATGTTTCAACCATATCTCTTTACATATTATGCAGAAAATCTAATATTGTGAAACAGTTACATGTCAACATTCTGTAAACATGCATCCCGTATGCAAAACAATGTGACTTCGGTCACAAGTTCTAAGCAACAGCAAATTGCAAAACTTTATTTTCGAGTTAAGGCATTAATTATGCAAATAATGAATGGGAACCGTCAAGAATCCATAAAAAAGAAACACTCAAATTAAAATTAGATTATAAAGTTTATAACACTCCCATATCAAGAACAATATGCAGAGTTTAGTAGAGGTCCTAACAAAATCATTTTCAAATATATGCAGCAGAAAAGAAATTTAACCAGTAACAGAATTTGGGAACCAAATAATCATTGCAGAAGACCATATTTGATTGCTTCAACTGGGTAATGTTCCTGTTTGGAATCATTTCACCACAAAGATTCATGTATCATCAGCATTCATGACTGACAATTTTAAGTACATGCAATCTTATTGTGCCTTATATTAAAGATTTTCTATTTCCCACCTAAACAACTATTATTGTTATAAATCACAAAGTTATATCCCACTCATCATTTGAATTATACTTGAGTTGGAGCTATTTGATAGATTTTGAGAATAAAGTTGAAGACTGCAAAAACTTGTCCAGGACCCTTCCAATCTCTGTTTTGCTTCTTTTTTCTATAACATACCAATGAAGCTAGATATTAAGAAGCTCTGATCTGATGTATGCTATAACTTGAGCCATATAAAATAGAGACCAAACTTGATGACAACTATCTACGAAAAACAAAAATAAGAAAAAATGGCCTCACCAAGTGACACAGAAAGTGGAGCTATGTTCACAAGCTCCCTCCTCGGTCTTCAGCCCACATAGATACGCTAAAAACTGAAAATAACCACAACCCAATTCATATACCCCACAAAATATGGCCTCCAATATATCCACCTTTCACAACCCCTTGAAACTCCAAGTCTCTACAATAACACAAAAGTACCCACTGCCTACAGACTAGCTCTTAAACTACAAGAATTCTCAAAAAAGTTGTCAAATTTCAAGCAGAATTCAGCTTCTTGTACTGTTAAACCATCCCATATATGAGAAAGCAAAAGAACAAACAGTATTTTTACACAAACTTTGAAGATAAACAAAGCCCAGAAAGCCACGCAAGGAGCACCAACCAAGTTGCGTAGCTTCTATATCCAAAGCAGAAAACAACCCAGGAAAAAAAAAGGGGTAATCTTTATCACAGAAAGTAAAGCATGCCCACAAGGGAGACTAGCAGATAACAAAACGAGAAACTTAATAGAAAACACAAGCTTTATCTCTTTGTGTTAAGACTTCGAATAACTATAACACAAGAGAGAGAGAGAGAGAGAGAGAGAGAGAGAGCAGTCAACGAGCATGAGGTTTTACTGGTCGTCTTAGTCACAAAGTGAGAGCAAGAGAGAGAGCAAAGAGAGATCAAAGACCCAGTGGGTTCTTCTGTCTCAATCGCAGACATCACATTACATTGAAGCAGCATGACATGCCTGTCACGGCTGTGATAAATTTCAGCGTGTCAACTGGTGGTAGCTTGGGCTCCACCTTATAGAATCTGATTGTTTAATGAGCTCTAATTACATGTTAATGAACTGTGATGGTGGGTTCTCGTGAAGCTGAGTGGCCATTTGTAAAACGTCAAAAGAAGCTGACCTTTCAAATGCGCAGACTATATTGAAGAAGTCTCAACAGGTGCCTTCAAATACTAGAAGTGGACCAACAAAAAATACTATAACAGTAGAGTCCGACTGCGATCTTGTAACCATTTTTTCTTTTGCCTTTTTATTTTTTATGCAAGCAATAGTAAGAGTAGGGAAATCAAATTTAGAACTTCAAGAACATGGGTAAATGTAAATGCTCTAACTTAATCACTTGAATTACGTCAATGGGATTTAGCCCGGTGAAAAAGGATATTGACTTGCAGATAAAAGATCTCATATTCAAAACCCCTATGATATCTTAATTAAGAGTGTGAGAAATACCCCTCTCCTATACCGTAAATACTATTGTTTGTACTAAAAAAACCATTTTTTTTCTTTTGCCTTTTTATTTTTTATGCAAGCAATAGTAAGAGTAGGGAAATCAAATTTAGAACTTCAAGAACTTGGGTAAATGTAAATGCTCTAACTTAATCACTTGAATTACGTCAATGGGATTTAGCCCGGTTAAAAAGGATATTGACTTGCAGATAAAAGATCTCATATTCAAACCTCCTATGATATCTTAATTAAGAGTGTGAGAAATACCCCTCTCCTATACCGTAAATACTATTGTTTGTACTAAAAAAACCATTTCATCTTCAAGCCATTTACCTTTCTTTTTCTAATTTAAAGAAAGAAGGAAAAAAAAAATTCCAAATAGAATGGGAACCATTCAGAAAGACCTGACCCCATTGGCACCAATTAATTACAAATACTATTTTTTGGCCCTTGGTGTGGCTTTATGAAAGCGAAAGGAGAATTTTGGCCTTTGAGATTAAGAAGCAAACACCCAAGAGACAAAGGCCCTCAACACAATAAGCAGGCGGTACGAGTTAACGTAGTGGGAAGGGAACATTTGAAATGCATCATTATCATAATGCGTTTTCCTGGAAAAAAACATACCAATCCTTGTATTGCCAAACCCTATCCTGTCTAATCACTCTGCCTCGGCTGACGCCCCACTTGTTCCAAGAGATCTTGTAATAATATTCCCATCCAGATATTTATCCTGGCAAAGGTAATATTCCCAATCTTCTCGTAAAAATATAAATATTATGAAGATGACGAGTAGATGCAATGCTATTTTGGAAGAAAAAGTAAGATAGTCTTTAGTTCTATTTATGGCTCATATTCATTTGCTTCATGTGTTTATCGATAACATGACTTTGATGACTTTGATGACGAATTCACCAACGTTAGCAATAATTGTCAAAAATAGAAAAGAGCAAGTTGGTAGTGAGAGACAAATATCATGACTTTGTCGTTCGACGCAAAAGATTTCAACTCAGTCATACAACCTTTTTTTTTTTAATCTCAACCGTTTCGTTGAAAAGCTTGTAAATCTTCTTCATCTTATTTCTGAGGAGGTTTTCAACTCTCTCTTTTTTCTTTGTTTGTTGGGATTTCCTCTTTTCACAAGATAACAGTTGCGTTCTCAGCATAATCACTGACAAATTCTCATCCTGAATGTTTACTTGTTGGGTTGGTTAATAAAATATGAAAGGGTAATTTAAATTTTGAAAGAAAAAAAAAGAGGAGAGGCTTTCATAGAAAAAAAAAAGGTCAAAAAAGGCAATTAAATTTGTAGCAAAAACTATTATAATTCAGGTTTTCTTCAGAGATTATACCAAGTCTAAACAGCTACCGTTGAGAATGGGTCAAGTTGACACTACAATATTCGAGTATAAAATATGATAAGTGGTTAAAAGCATCCTTCTTGATATTCAATCATAAGCGCTTTTATTATAAAAATGTTGAAATTTTCATAAGAAATCTAAGTGCTTTCTAAAAAAACATTATAAACTATGTATTTTTTCAAAAAAACGTTTATCAGAAGCGCTTCTAAATCTTTCTATCGAACACTACTGAAAAAAAACACTTTTAATTGCCATGAAGTATTTTGGGCTCTTTCAAAAGCACTCCCAAAATCTAAGTAGTTAGCATTGAGACAGGGGTCGAAGGGTCGAAGCTTCGAGTATAAAATATGCACAGGTTGAATGATATTATAGCTAAATATATTTGGGCCAAAAGACCCAAAAAGAATAAATTTGGGCCTTTGGGAGGCCCAGAATAATAATAATAATAATTTTTTCCAATAAGAAGCTCTCCATTTTAGTACATGAACTATTAAGGGCCGACAAAACTTTTTGTCCAACAGCTGTAAACAGGCTTCCATTTTAGCACAGAAACTATTGTGAACAATCTTGTAACAGAAGCTTCATAGCTCCAGAAATCAACCATATGCAGGCTACACGACAAAACCAAACTCCAGTTCAGAACCAAAACCGACAACTTCAAAAAAGCTAGATATGGTTCTAATTCTAGAACAGAAACATTGCACAAGCAAATCAATGGTTGAAAATTAACCCTAAAAGTGGTTGTTATGTTTCAAATCAGATCCCTCAGCATCCCTCACAATAATTGGATTGTATCTTGTCCAACCCGTTCAAGCCACGGACCTTTTATCGCCACCAAGAACATCAACTTGTGGGGGAGAACGAAAGGCTGGGCCTTTAACTTTTTAATATGAAACAAACTCACCACATATTGAATGATGTGGGAGCACGTGGAGTCATTGGGCCCAACACATGAAGCATTGTTTTGATACTATTAAACAAGTTGAAATTCCACCCTAAAATCAATTGGCAATAGGGAGAATAGCCAAATTCCAAGTCCAACCTAAAATGAATTCATAATGGCATGTTTACTAATCCGTAATTGGATTAGCAGGAATTGAATTGAGGAGGAGTTAGATTGAGAAGAATTAGATTTCATATTCCTATTGAAGTTGTTTACTAAAATTATATGGATTGAGGAGAGTTAAATTCCAGATTCCTATTGAAGTTGTTTATTAAACCATATGGAATTGGTGTAGGAGTGGTACTAATTACTCAAATGTCCTCGTTGTTGAGTTAAAGTAGATGGCAAATTTAAAATTTTGAATATTGTGTGAGGATATAATGGGTAAAAAAAAAATGAATTCATAATGGGTTAGTTCTTCGAGAATTAGAATACCACCTTCCATTTAAGAATTGAATTCCTCCAAAATCAAGAATTCAATTCCAAATTTTGTATGAGCCCTACTTACTTTTCGATTCATTGATGTGAAGTAAACGTATGAATCCTCCATAGGTGGAATTCAATTCATGATGAAAATTCCAATTCATGATTAGCAAACACACCATTAATGTAATACAAACACTCAACAAAAACAATGATGCGTAGAACTTATCCTTGAAAGAAATGGTGCGTGCCGGTGTGTTTATGTGTTCTGCACATCACAAAGGTACAAAGTGATGCGACTAGTCTATATATGCTAATTAACACACAGGTCTTTTCCAATCTGCCGATAATTTGGAAACCGAATCACTAAGGAAGCAGATTCAGGGTCACTAGAAAACTATTTAAAGAAGGAATTTTGTTTACTTTGATCCCCTGAAAAGGGTGGTTAGTTCTCATGCTTACGCTAGCTTAGCAGATAGAGATGCCTTAATCAGGAGCAAGCAACCTGCAGAGCTCAAAAGCATGAAAATCGAATTGAATTTCGGTATAAAGATGCACAAAAATATATATGTTCCATTCACAACTTTTTAATCCCCATCAAATTTCACAGAGCAATAAGAAACAACAATGGAGATACAAAAATCTCTGCAAGACTATTATAGCCATAAGGGTATAAGAAAAAGGAATCTATAGGCATGCATATTTACTTTGATAGACGTAGACTTGTGATGAGGTGATAAAGATTCCAGCTATATACATATCTCTGCAAAAGATTAATGATGTATTTGAATGCAATGGTCAGTGGCAGTACATGAGTACAGATTCTCTCCCTCCACTTTTCATAAAGTCCCTCTCAACCAATGATCATATCAACCGACTTCAACAATAGTGGCACAGCACAATATCTAGATTTTTGTGGCTGTTTTTTTAGGATGATTTTGAGGGACTTGGATCAACAAATTAAAGCTAGAAAACATTTTCCAGTTAATTATTAATCTAGTGCTATAATTTTGCTCTATTTTTTTACAAGAAGTGTCAAGTCCGAATCCCGAATCCCGAATCTCTAGATTTAAAAACATTTATAATATTCTCACAAGTTCAAATTGCCAAAGTGTATAATTCCTTGTCAAAGTAAAATTAAGCATATATTTATCTAGAAATGATTTGTTGATAGAGTTGAAATTCATGACTCTTAATCCCATCCTCTGCTTTCTGTGCCAAGAAATCTAAACTATTGCAGATTCTAGGCCTAGCAATGAAACAAAATAATATGCAACTTGCATGCGAAAGGTATCAGCCAATTAGTGATTTATCTCAAGAATATACCAAACATTCCAAGCAGCCATAGATTTTGGTCCTAGAAAATGAGTCCATATCTTGTTTGGAATAAAAGCAAGTGGAAGAATCAAAGATCACCAAGATCTGTTTTACCAGAGATAAAAATGAGAAAAGAACAACAACAATGCAGCCTGAAAAAGAAATATCAGCAAGGAGATCGTCCAAGATTCGAAAGTGGTCCAGTCGAATTCATATTGACATGAGAAAAGAAGAACAACAATGCAGCCTGAAAAAGAAATATCAGCAAGGAGATCGTCCAAGATTCGAAAGTGGTCCAGTCGAATTCATATTGACCCAAATGAGTTGCTATCAGTATGACTTTGAGCTCAAAACTTATACCATGTGAATTGCATAGCAGATAGTTACCTCCATTTGTGCAGGAAGTTTTCAAACAATATTGGAATCTGAAACCCAAAAGGCAAAAGATGGAACCTTTATAGGCTCTGCTTTTGAACCATATTCATACTGCTGACATACAATCTTAAATACCAAGCCTTGCCCATTTCCAAACATGGGATGAGGATGGAGAAATTAAAATGAAAATTAACTCACTCTTGTATTCTGCATTGACTTTCTTCCATTTAAAAAAGCACAAAAAGGTTTTTTTAAAAAAACAGAAAAGCAATTGTGAATAGAGGGGTTTTCCCACCCAAACTAAGCTTAAACTATAATGTAAAACATTATGAATGAGGCACTGTTCCAATTTCCAAATGTTAAGTATTTGTTCCTCTAAAGCAAGAGAAAAGAACCGAACGAAAGACCGGTTGAACAGACGGAAACAAGTAAGCAGATTTATGAAGTAATGAACACTAGAAACAATCTTACTTTCTTGACCAGAATCTCAAGTAGGTTTTATCTATTCTTGCACAAGCTTCCCGTTTTTGGAAAATGATTAAAGGCATATAATAGTCATTAACACTCAAATGGCAAACAAATTGATGTCAAAATCAGATATTTAGCAGCAATGACAAGGAGGTGATACAACTTGCAATCTTATCCCAAAAGGGCCCTTTGCTTATTAAAAACGTATTGCTGCTATCAGTGTCCTCTCTCTCTCTCTCTCTTATTAGTCATATTCCTATTATCCTTATTTGGGAGAAAATCTGGAATATATACAGCTTTAATTTTGCACCACTAATAATGCTTTAGTTAGACCAGTAGCAACATTAAGAAGAACCCATTTGCCTGTCAGTGCTGATTAACTATATGGATCAAACCAGACAAAGAAAAAAGAAAGAAAAAAAGAACCATCTTGCCAAACAAAAGAAAAATGGAAAACAAATATCTGTTTACAGCAGCCAAGCAAGTACTGATACATTATGTGTTTTCAGTTGCTGCAATTACCAGTATTTCAATTGAGTCTGCTTCAGTCGGCTAGATAATAACAAGAACTGGCCAGTAACTAATAAAGGAGGACCAATTTGCTGGTCATTAGATCAAAGGAATATAGTTCCAGTGAAAATAAAATAAAATAAAATAAAAGGGCCAGCCCTTTCATACTGATTCTCCTCTAGCAATTGATGTTCCTTGTCCTGCTTCATCTTGTGGCTCTTAAGGGAACGGGTCACTTCATATTCTGCCCTTTTGGAAGATATATTCGGCCAACTGGCTTAACCCCACCACTCCTTTTTAGGCTTCTCCTCCTGCTTATAAGGAGCTCACTTGGTTATCTATTTTCTCAAGCCATTCCTTGACTTCAGTCTTCAAGAAACCAATCTTGACTTGGAAGGAAGAAAAAAAACAACCATTCTTTTCCCTTCTTTCCCTTCTTTTTTGAGTTCAGTCTAGTACCTCTTCTTAACAAGTGCTTTTCATGGCATCCAACTCACTCACTTCTTCAAGAAACTCTAACTCCTCGTGGACTCCTAAGCAAAACAAGCAGTTCGAAAAGGCCCTGGCTTTGTATGACAAGGATACGCCAGACCGCTGGCAGAAGGTTGCCAGAGCAGTGGGCGGGAAATCTGCTGAGGAGGTGAAGCAGCACTATGAGATCCTCATTGAGGATGTCAATCACATTGAGGCCGGCAGAGTCCCATTTCCTCGTTACCGAGGCGACTAATAAGGACAATAGTTTGAACTTTGAATGGCAGCGGTACTTAACTAGTTCCTCTCTACTGTTTTTTTTCCTTCTTCCTGTTCTCTTTTAACATTTTGCTTTGCAATCCATAAACAAATCACCATTTCTGGTGCCTTGTATTGGACTCGACTGGACTATATTAAACTGGATTGTATTCAAAGGATATGTTGCAATATGACTTATGAACTTAATGACAGAATGCTGGTTGTTCCCAGTTAACACGAACGAGATGGCCAACACCATTTCTGATATGGGCAGTTGTATCTGTCCACTTTAGTTAGCCATGGGAACAGCTGGTTGAGTTATGCATCTACTATCTCCATTTCCAAGTCCCCCCTAGAGCTTCCTTTTTTTTTTCTTTCTTCTTTTTTGTTTTGGTGGGGACAATAGAAAAGTCCAGGAAAGTGAAATTGAGAAGTACTTCTGAAGTGCTTGTCCTCAGTGTGGTCCATCAGTTTCTGCTACTGATCAATAGGCTAAAATCCTACTCCCTCACCTAACTACTTATCATTATACAACGTATTTAAGGCAAAAAGGAAATACCTGGCCACACTAGTTCAACTTCTTATCCTGTCTCTAGGCCAAAGAAAGTCCACATGTGATCTAATCCTACCTCCTTCTGGATAACGTATGCCAATGCTCCTATGGACCTAATTCATTGGCCTGATGAGGATTCTCTAGCATACCCAACTCAATATTTTATCCTTTCTTTGCAACCCATATGAACCTTTTGGCTTTTGTCTATGCTTGGATTTAACTTTTGGAATTCTTCACGTTTTTGCAGACTGGTTTAAAGTCTCTCTGCAGACTGAAACTTACATTTCTCTATAAAAAATTCCACCTTGCAGGGTCTTCAAGTATATGATATCAACGTTTCGATGAAGTTCAAGATGCAGACTTGTGAAAAGTAGCAGATGCAGATATGTATGTAAATGAAGCAGTTTGGGTTTTATGCAACTAAGTTAACCATTGTTATGGTTTTTCAGTGTACCAAGCACCATGTATTTGTGTATGAAATTTTCAGTACTAGTGTGATTATGACGTTTGCAAAAGCATATTTCTTCCCTATTGTTGTCCAGCTTGAATTCCCCATCCTTGGGGATGAGATTTTTACTACAAACAGCACAGCACAATTACAATGTAGGCTAGAAAAATGAAGATGTTCTCCTGGAATGGTAGAGAAAACTTGAGCTATACGGCAATCAGAGCATGCAAAGTGATCTAAATGGATGTGATTATTGACTTAATTACATCAACATCAACATAATCATGAATGATAATTAAATGATAATGATATCTATGGGGGAGCTTGATGGAATTTAAAAAGTCAAAAAGGTTGTGGAGAACTTGATGGCTGACCCGACAGATTCTGGACTTAAGTATTCAACCAAGAAAGACGGCCACGAGGGGAATCTAAATTTTATATTATAACCTCTGACTCTAGTACTAATTTAGTTAAAGGGGAACTCAGATGTAGTGAGGGAATTCAAATTCTGACCCTAATGATCAACATCTTCGGCCGCTAGAGCTATACATAGTTCGTATCGTATTAACGGTTTGTGTTACATTAATAGACATCAGATCAATTGCGGAACTATTATTGAACGGTTAAATTAAACCATTCAGTACATCCACTTAACATGGTCCTCTCATTATAAAAGGAACCCACCATAGTAAAATTCTATAGTTAGATAAGGCCCTTAGTAGATGATGCCCTATTTCTTAATCATTGGATCAAACTAACTAATTTGATCAAACAGCTAACCAATTTAATCCAACAGTTGCGAGATAAGATCTCATTTAATAACCTTAGAGCATCTCCAACCGAAATGTCAATTCCAACGTGGCAAGTTTTAACCCCAAAAAAAGACATTTTAAGCCTTCCAACCGTGATGCCAAATCCTAGCTGGATTGACGTCCTTCACTTTTGCTGTAAAAAATGACAGCCCACATGTTGAGACGTCTTTTACTCTTTTTTATTATTTTAATGCTGGGCCCGCTTCCTTCTCTCCTCTTCCATGTACAGTTTTTAACCCTATTTAATATTTTACTCTTAAATACCGAGCCCACTTGACTTTAAAAATAATAAAATAAAATGTATATTTGACATCTCGATTGGATAAAGAGTTTTACAATATGTCAAATTGCCACATCAGTCATCAAATTTAAATTTGATATTTGGTATTTGACATCTCCTTAGCTGAAGCCCTCACTATTGAATAACTCCCTCACCATATCCCTTGGTTGGGCCTATTTTGTAAATCATTTTGGGTCAACCCCAAATTCACAGTCCACTTTGTACCCTTGTAGAGAGAAATACCATAAACCGGGTCAGGATAATGGACCAAGTGTATCCAAACAATCCTTGACCTACAGTGGGGTCCACGTGTATGTCCCAGTTGGTCAATTGGTTTATTCTCCACGCAAGCCCTTCCTCCTAGATCCTAGAAGGGCCGCGCTAGCGCCTTTCAATGTTTCCGTTTAAACCCTAGAGTTCAGGGTTTAAGGTTGAAAGAGGTTTATGCTCACACAGACATTTGAGACATTTGAGTTTACGCCCATGAATTCTCGAACTTAGAAATCCGATCAAAAGCAAAGCTCGAACCTTTATCCATGGCAGCCTCGAAAATATCTTCGTGCATAGCAATGGCGGTCGCCGCGGCGGCTTCCATGCCCGCGCTCTCCAACCGCGCCTACGCCGACTCTCCCTTCCGTTTTAATCCATTCTCATCTTCTTCTCCTTCTTCTGCGCCAATGGACCAGAGCTCTAATGCGAAATCGGAGCCTGAAGCTGAAGAGCCCAGAGGGTCGGGGATGGATCCCGAGGATTTAGAACGAGCTGCCAAAGCTCTCCGGAAAATCAATTCCTCGAAATACGCCAAGCAGGTAATTTAAATGTTGCTGAAGTTGAAATTTTTCGTTGGTGTTTGTTTTCTGAGAAAAAAGATGGAAAATAGAAGAAAGATACAACTGTTTTAGTCTTAGGGCTCTATTGTATCACTAAGAAGGAAATGAGGGATGAAATCAGAATGCTTAATTCCTGATTTTCTGTTCCTTTTGTTTCTATAATTTAACTTCACGTGTTTCGGTAGCCATTTGGTAGGAGTCCTTAGTTTTATCTGTATGTGTTCCTACAATTACTATGCCCACGGCTCTACCTTTGTTGTTGTTGGAGCCATTGAAGCATATGAATTGAAATGTGTTTTTCTTTTTGTTCTGCATGAGGTTTCAACGCAACTGAATTATGATCTGAGATGAATCTTTACATGGAGTATGGTAAAGGTGTTAAATTGGTCACTTGGTCTTGTTCTCCAGGTCTTTGATCTGATGAGGAAGCAGGAGCAAACTCGCCTTGCCGAGTCAGAAGCAGAGAAGAATCATCATCAAGCAATACAAGCTCAAAGTGATATTGTAAGTTATATCCATCTTAGAACTTTAGTCATCTTGTGGTGTTATTATTTCAAACATAACTATCACACGAGATTGGCTCCTAGTCCTTTCCTTTGTTGTGCCTTGGGTTAGGTAATTTCTTTTCAATTAATGAAACATATAATGTTCTAGGTTTTTAGCATTTAGGTTTAGCAAATTGTGAAAGCCAGCATGCTAATCAATCTTGTGAGAGAATAAATGTGGTTTTCTGTATCTTATCTTTCCTCTATGAATTTTAACTTATACTGCATAGTTTTTTAATTGACAGGAAAGGCAGAGGAAAATGGCTGAGGAACAACGAAATATAGTGCAACAACAAGCACAAGCAAAGGCACAAATGGTTCGTTATGAAGATGAACTGGCTAGGAAAAGATTACAGGTGCAAGCAGTGGAATAAATTATGTGTTCTTTATCTAAGAATTTATGGTATCTAGCACTTAGACTTTGTAAGTTCTTACCACTGAAGGGAGTCACTATTAGCTCTCAATGATGGTGGGCCTATTTTGAGAATATATCCATATAAATCTGCCATGTCTTGCTTATAATCAAGAGAGTAGCTACTCTCTTACCAAAAAATTGGTCAAGTCAGTAGTTGGTTTAACAAATTCTCAAACATTGGTAAAGTCTGTAACTACTCTCTAATTCTGGAGCAAGAAAAGATAGGTTTGTTTTATCTTTTAATATTCAATTATTAACTCCTGGTTATTGAAACCTTACTTTATTGTCTACTTGAATGCAGACAGATCATGAGGCCCAGAGGCAGCATAATGTTGAGTTGGCTAGGATGCAAGAAGAGTCCTCTATGCGAAAAGAGCGAGCAAGACAGGCTACTGAGGAGCAGGTCCAAGCTCAGCAGCGTCAAACCGAGAAAGAGAGAGCTGAAATAGAACGAGAAACCATTAGAGTAAAGGCCATAGCAGAGGCTGAAGGTCGGGCCCATGAAGCAAAATTGACTGAGGACCATAACAGGAGAATGCTTATAGAGCGGATGAATGGTGAAAAAGAAAAATGGCTTGCTGCAATCAATACAGCTTTTAGTCACATTGAAGGTATGCAAAATTTGGTAGCTGTGTTTTATTTTATAGGAAAAAATCTGAGGCTCATATTATGTACTTGAATAACCAACTGTTGCTTCAGACAGATTGAGTAAAATGTTGTCTTTTTAAATTTCTCTGGTGGTGGCAATAGTGCCACTTTTATCTTGAGTTCGTTGGAACACAATTGTTTGATATCATATTTTTGACTTCATGATAATGTTTGATGGTATAATTGTCTCATCTGGTATCTGCAGGGGGTTTTAGAACTTTGTTGACTGATAGGAATAAGTTGGTTATGACCGTTGGAGGTGCCACAGCACTGGCTGCAGGTGTTTATACGACTAGGTTCGTATTCTGTTCTTTCGTTGCATTCAAACCCAACTACCCTATGTATTACTTCTTTTTGGCATGTTTCAACTTAATTAGGATACACATGGGTCTTATGTTGAAGGAGCAGAGTTTATCAGTCCGTTCTGCTACTTCTAAACCTCCCCATATAAAATGGCAAGGAACCTAGTCTGCACAATGAGAGGTAGCCCTCTCCCATCCAATAAACCCGCTTAACCTTGGTGTAGACAAGATTCAACCTCTTGTGTGACCACAAGACACATCCTAACTAACCAGTTGGTACCTTCCAGAAATGCTACTTTATAGCTTTGTAGTAATCGTTGCACTGCAACCTTTCTATTTCTTGTGTCCAATTACACAGGTGGATAGATGATAACTTTCAGTCTCTCTCTTAATGATGATGTCAAGTTAATCAGTAATGCCTTTTACTGTGTTGATGTGATGAACTTTTAATGGAATTATGATATCAAGTTCTTCATCCGTAGTTTGTGATGACTGTATTGTTTATTGGATGTGCCAACTAATTGTCTTTTGACATCCTTTCTTTTCTACAGAGAAGGTTCTAGAGTTATATGGGGTTATATCAACCGGATACTGGGGCAGCCATCTCTGATTCGAGAATCATCCATTGCAAGATTTCCAGGTTCAGAGATAATATCTAAAGCAAAGAATAAAGTTTTAAATTATAGTGCTGGTGCTGCAGCATCTGGATCTCTGCAAGGCAAGAATGGTCTTTCAAATATTGTTCTCCATCCCTCGTTGCAGAAGAGAATAGAACTACTTGCTCGAGCTACAGCAAACACTAAGGCTCACCAGGCTCCCTTTCGCAACATGATGTTTTATGGCCCCCCTGGCACTGGTAAAACCATGGTTGCCAGAGAAATAGCTCGAAAATCGGTATTTCACTGATTCATGGCCTTACATTATTTCTTTTGTCATTGGTGCTCATTTATATGCCTTACTTAAACCCTTTTATATGTTCTACTGCCTCGCTGGGACAGCACCCGTGCATGGGGAGATCTTTATAGGTCAAATGAATGCAACTGTTCGAATAGTTAAAAGCTTCAATTTGTTATCAATTAAAATGAATGCTAATTTTCATCAATTTTTTTGTTTGTTTTATATATTGAATTACTTTATTGTTGGATCAAAATTCTTAGGATTACAAATGACTATGTTTGTAACCATATATAAACAGGAGTTATTCTGAAGGAAACTGTAACTTCTCAACATGACAGTTTTTTATCCTTCCGAATGCAGGGTTTGGATTATGCTATGATGACCGGAGGGGATGTTGCACCCTTAGGCCCACAGGCTGTTACTAAGATCCATCAGATATTTGATTGGGCAAAAAAATCAAACAAAGGTCTACTGCTTTTTATTGACGAGGCAGATGCTTTCCTATGCGAGTAAGTTCGAGTTTTCAGGCTATCTGTTTTTTCATCTGTTGCACGCTTTTTTTAAAAAAAAAAAAAAAAAAAAGCTTGGGAGTTAACTTCCATGGTTTATAGTTTCAGAGGGTGCAACCTAGATTTTCATTACCTCATAGCTTCGGTCATATATATAAGCTCAATCAGCAGGCCTCTAATGAATGTTCCCATGCAGGCGTAACAGTACACACATGAGCGAATCTCAGCGTAGTGCTCTAAATGCATTGCTCTTCCGAACTGGAGATCAGTCAAGAGACATAGTTCTAGTACTTGCCACAAACAGGCCAGGTGATCTTGACAATGCTATCACTGACCGCATAGATGAAGTGATTGAGTTCCCAATCCCTGGAGAGGAGGAACGATTTAAACTTTTGAAGCTCTATTTGAACAAATACCTTTGTGATGAAGGCGAAAGCTCTAAGTCAGGCATTTTTGTCAAGAAGAAGCCGCAAAAAATAGAGATAAAGGATTTCTCTGATGATTTGATCCGAGAGGCCGCCCGTAAGACAGAAGGGTTCTCTGGCCGCGAGATAGCGAAACTCATGGCCAGTGTCCAAGCAGCTGTGTATGGGCGCCCAGACTGTGTATTGGATTCCCAATTGTTCAAGGAAATTGTAGAGTACAAAGTTGCAGAGCACCACCAAAGAATAAAACTAGCTGCTGAAGGTGGTCATCCAGCTTAGCTATGGAATTTTTACCCTGGCTTGAGTGGATAGAGAAGTAGGGATTTAACATCCATCAAAATCCCATATGGTAGAAATTTTTGTCGTGTCGATTTATGTTTCACATTTTCCATGATTTTGGAATATGTCATTCATTCAATAGTCTTTGTTAATTGATGAAGCATGTTTCCTTGGGCTAGTCATCCCCACTTTTACTCTCTTCTTAACTTACAACAGTTTTACTCTCATTTCTCATTTTGCTTCAAAGTGAATCTTACTCTAAGCCCCTATATCTTTTTTTTTTTTTGATGAAAGCCCCTATATCTTTCTCTCTCTCTTCTTTCCCCAATTCCTAACAAACCATCCTTTGGAGGTGCTAATGTCCACATATATAAATTAAAATGAACATTATTAGCCAAAAAATCAAGACTATACAAACTAGTTATATATTTTTATTTTTTCATTACATGGAAGTTTGAACATTAGAATTCAAAATTTCTCAAAATGACAAAGTTAGCCTTTGAGCATTATATACATAGCCGTGGAGCTTCATGAAGAACTCGAACCCTTTTTATCAAAATTTAATTTTTGACCATATGTATTCACCAACTTTATCTAATATACATTGTACAGTCTTGTTTTAAAGAAGCTAGTGGTTCAGATTTGAGTAAATGACAGGCAGGTAATTTGGTGAATAAGAAAATTTGATAAATAAATTTGGTGAGTGTAAATTATAATAATGCCCCCAGTCAAGTCACCTTCAAACCCTTGTCGCAAAATGCAATTAAGGCCAAACATTCTCACCATCCCGCTTAGCAAGAACAACCAAGAGAATTTGTCAGACTGCAAATTTAAGGCGCAGAGGGAGATGCGGCCAAAGCTGCTTTGGTCAAAGCAACAGGTAGAGCCAAGGCAGCAATACTGCATCGCTCCCTTTTCTAACGGTCTGAGTAACTGCCACTATGACCCGACGCATATATATACACACTTCATCAAACATACACTTCATAGGCAAAAAAGAAAAGAAAAAAAAACAAGTTTGTGTTGTTCAGAGAGAAAGAGCGAAAGAGAAATTGAAAGATGAGGAAGAGAGCAGCGTTGTTGATGGTGCTATGGCTGGCTATGTTGGTGGGGACTTTGAGTGAGGATCAGAACGCCGAAAACAGTGATTCATGGACTGGCTGGGCCCGTGACAAGCTCACAGAGTAATTTCTTCATCTTTTCTTTTTCTTATTTACTTTCAAGTCTCTTCCTTTTTGTGTGTGTGCATATAATGAAATTGAACCATCCCCTCCTTTGATTTCCCTTCTAAATTAAACAACCATGCATTTTCATTCATGGGAAAAATCTAACAACCAAGCTACTGGGTCTGGTACATTGTCAATATTTTTGTTAATTGCCAATTCTGTGTTGATGTGATAACAATTGACATGGACCGAATATCGACAATGTACCAGGTACTATAGATTGGTAAACGTCCAAACCAATCACTTTTAACCAATTTATGTTTCCTTTCCAATATACTCTGTTTCTTAGATTTTATAGTTGATGAAAATAATGGTTGTTTTACTTTGTTTTCTGAATGCTTATTGATCATTAACGTTGTGTTGTGTTCTTTAGGGGACTTGGACTCAAAGGTGGGGAAGCAGGCTCTAAGTCCGCGGAAAGAGCGAACAAAGCAGCCTTCGTTCAAAAGTTTTTAGAAGGAGCTATATACTCTCTTGAAAAACATCAAACAGCCAAAGCTGAAGAGCTGATGAAAGGAGCTATGGAGTTTCTTTATCATGATAACACAATAAAAGATAAGGCAGCCAAACTTGAAGAGCTCATGAAAGAAGCTATCAAGTATCTTGAGCAAGATATGGTAGAAAAAGCAGAAAACGTGGTGAAAGGCGCTGTGCTGTATCTTAAAGGCGATGATGAAGACAACAATGAAGAGAAAGGGAAAAGAGTGACATATCTTGAAAAGGATAAAGTAGCAGCGGGAGTAAATAAAGCATCCCTTGTTGATTCGTTTCTGCAAGGAGCTTTAACCTATCTTGAACAACGCCAAGTAGCGAAAGCTATAGATATTGTGCAGGGAATTGTACTGTATGTTGGTCAATGTGACGAAATAAAAGATAAAGCAGCCGCTGCTGAAGAGCTGATCCAATTAGCTTTGACGTATCTTGAAGCAGACAAACTAGAGAAAGGTACGGAGATGATCCGTGAAGCTGCGAAGGTTCTTGAAAACGACGAGGATTACAAAGCAGCAATTGGTAAGGGGAAAGGAGCGAAGTATCTTGAAAAAGGTAATGCGGAAATAGGACTTCAAAAAGCACATTTTGTTGAAGAGGTTCTAAAGGGAGCTATGTCCTATCTTCATGCAAATTCTTTGGTCAAAGCTAAAGACGTTATTCAAGGGGTGCAACAGTTTATTGCTCAGGATAATACATTAAAAGATAAACGTGCCACAGCTGAACAATTGCTCAATGGAGCTTTTGGCTATCTTGAAGAAGAGAAATCAGAGAAAGCGCTAAAAATAATCCAAGAAGCTATAGAGTATCTTGAAAGCGATGAGGATGTCAAAGCAGCAAATAAAGTCTTTAAAGAAGCAGAAGCTAAGGAAGCTAAGTTGAGAGGAGTGAAGTATCTTGAAAAGGATGAAAAGGATAAAGTAGCAGCAGGAGTAAATAAAGCATCCCTTGTTGATTCGTTTCTGCAAGGAGCTTTAACCTATCTTGAACAACGCCAAGTAGCGAAAGCTATAGATATTGTGCAGGGAATTGTACTGTATGTTGGTCAAAGTGACGAAATAAAAGATAAAGCAGCCGCTGCTGAAGAGATGATCCAATTAGCTTTGACGTATCTTGAAGCAGACAAACTAGAGAAAGGTACGGAGATGATCCGTGAAGCTGCGATGTACTTTTCATGTTTAATACACTTGTTTTTTTACAAATTTTCAATAATACACATAAAATTTACGTATTATACACATAATACTCACATATTATCGAATAAAAATAAAATTTAATAAAATATTTAAATGGGTATAGCGGCGCGGCTAAATGTTTAAAAAACTCGGCTATAGTGTTGAAATATTCTATTTATCCAGTATAGCCGCGCGGCTATAGGCTTTTTATAATACTCATATTCTATTTAATACTCATATTGTATACGTATGTACGTATTTTTCATGTTTAATACACTTATTTTTTACAAAATTTTCAATAATACACACAAAATTCACGTATTATACACATAATACTTACATATTATTGAATAAAAATAAAATTTAATAAAATATTTAAATACTAATTATTTACTAAGTAAATAATAATTCAAACTTAAATACTACTTAAAGTAATTAAAAAAGCGAAATTCAGATTATTCAATGGGATAGCCGCGCGGATATACTTTTAAAAAACTTCTATTTATAGAGTATAGCCGGATGGCTATAGTGTTGTATAGAGTCGAGCCGCGCGGCTATACTCTTTTTTAAAAAAAAACACGCACTACGCGCCGTTCTTCTTATTTTATATTTTATATTTTTTAAAATAGTATAGCCAAGCATCTATACTCCGGATTTTTTTTTAATAAAAAAGAGTATAGCCGAGCGGCTATACTCTTTTCACAAAGACATGCCCTAAACGCTCGGCGGGTTTTTAAAATATAAATAGTATGGCTACTCCTTATTTTTTTTTTATATAAAAAAAAGAGTATAGCCTCGCGGCGTTGTTAGGGGTTTTTTTTAAAATTCTTTTTAATAAATAGTATAGTCGCACGGCTATAGTCTTTACACAGATACTGTGACTTTTTTTTTATAATTGTTTTTCCCCAATTTTTGTTTATTGATAAGAGTAGTTTAGAGCATTATCCATTACTATTAGGTCATTACCCGAGTCTCTATTGTCCCCTTTTGAGTTTTTTACATTTTTAGAGTTATTATCCGTATAAATAATTTAATATTTTCACGTTTAATACTCATATTGTACTTGTACATATGTACTTTTCATGTTTAATACACTTGTTTTTTTACAAATTTTCAATAATACACATAAAATTTACGTATTATACACATAATACTCACATATTATCGAATAAAAATAAAATTTAATAAAATATTTAAATACTAATTATTTACTAAGTAAATAATAATTCAAACTTAAATACTACTTAAAGTAATTAAAAAAGCGAAATTCAGATTATTCAATGGGATAGCCGCGCGGATATACTTTTAAAAAACTTCTATTTATAGAGTATAGCCGGATGGCTATAGTGTTGTATAGAGTCGAGCCGCGCGGCTATACTCTTTTTACAAAAAAACACGCACTACGCGCGGGTCTTCTTATTTTATATTTTATATTTTTTAAAATAGTATAGCCAAGCATCTATACTCCGGATTTTTTTTTAATAAAAAAGAGTATAGCCGAGCGGCTATACTCTTTTCACAAAGACATGCCCTAAACGCTCGGCGGGTTTTTAAAATATAAATAGTATGGCTACTCCTTATTTTTTTTTTATATAAAAAAAAGAGTATAGCCTCGCGGCGTTGTTAGGGGTTTTTTTTAAAATTCTTTTTAATAAATAGTATAGTCGCACGGCTATAGTCTTTACACAGATACTGTGACTTTTTTTTTATAATTGTTTTTCCCCAATTTTTGTTTATTGATAAGAGTAGTTTAGAGCATTATCCATTACTATTAGGTCATTACCCGAGTCTCTATTATTCCCTTTTGAGTTTTTACTTTTCTGGAGTTATTACTCGTATAAATAATTTAACATTTTCACGTTTAATGTTCATCATTTTTAAACACAATTGTTGCCAACGGGGTCTAGCCCAGTGAAAAAAGCACCTTGACTTGCAGACCATAAGTCTCATGTTCAAATCCCCACAACATCATAGTTGTGTGTGTGTGTGTGTGTGAAATCTCCCTCCCCTGTAGTTTAGACTAAGTGTGGGCATCGAGATTGGAAAACCGGAACATCGAGCCGCACCAGAAAGAAAAAACCGGAAAAAACCAGAAAGTCAACAAATCGGCATCGAACCAAACCGGACTAATTCAAACTGATTTTCGTGCCGGTTTCACATCTTACAAAACCGAACTAGACCAACTACGTATTTTTATATAATAATTATTATTATTATTATTTAAGTCCAATACTAGATTTCTAATCCCATAACTAATATTTCCCCAAGCCCAACTTCAAAACATCTCTCTTTTCTAAGTCCAATAATTTCTTTTTGCATGAAATTGGGTAATTTGTGAATTTTTAAGCCCAAAGAATAAAATTTTAGTTGAAATTTGTATAATAAAAAAATAAATAATCTATTAAAAAAATATACATATCCGATCCAAAACCAAAAATTCCAAAAACCTCACATGAGTCGGTTTAAACCAAACTGATCAGTTTCTTTTTTTTTTTTTACCAAAATCAAACCAAATTGCATCGGTTGCAATTCCAGTGTGAGGTGGAAATCGGACTGGACCACACCCACCTCTAATTTAGACTATTGTTTGTACTCAAAAACTAATAATTACACAATTGTCAATTTCGTCTATAAGTCCACGTCATAAACTTGTAAGAATATAACCTAAGGTAGATGTCACGTGAGAGAGAGAGAGAGAGAGAGAGAGAGAGAGAGAGGTTATTAGGGTGTTGGGGTGGGTTGGGTTGAGGGTGGTGGTTGTTGTTGTGGCTTTGATGGTGGTTCCCTTTTTATTATTTATTTTTCTTTCTAGTTTTTGAATATTTTAGATTTTATAATAGTGATTAAAAAATCAAATAGTAAGTCACGTGGAAGACACATGACTTTTTAGATGGAAAAGTGGATGAAATTCGAAAACTTTAACAATAAGTGCTAAATTAGTTGTTTTAATGAATTCAAGTGCTACATTGGTTGACTTTTTAGTTCGAGAGGTTAAGTTTGATTAGGGTCATAGTTCGAAGGGTAAAACGGTTGAAAATTCTTTGAATTATTAGTTAGAAGTATTTTTCCTATAAATGAGTGCCTAGCCAAGAATTTTGAGTGTTTTAAGAGCATCTCTAAGGGAGATGTCACATGCAAAGTGTTAAATTTAGATTTGATAGCTGATGTGGCAATTTGACACTTATTTTGGGCATAGTGAGTTCTCAAATTTATTAAAAAAGAGTATAGCCTCGCGGCGTTGTTAGGGGTTTTTTTTAAAATTCTTTTTAATAAATAGTATAGTCGCACGGCTATAGTCTTTACACAGATACTGTGACTTTTTTTTTATAATTGTTTTTCCCCAATTTTTGTTTATTGATAAGAGTAGTTTAGAGCATTATCCATTACTATTAGGTCATTACCCGAGTCTCTATTATTCCCTTTTGAGTTTTTACTTTTCTAGAGTTATTACTCGTATAAATAATTTAACATTTTCACGTTTAATGTTCATCATTTTTAAACACAATTGTTGCCAACGGGGTCTAGCCTAGTGAAAAAAGCACCTCGACTTGAAGACCCAATACTAGATTTCTAATCCCATAACTAATATTTCCCCAAGCCCAACTTCAAAACATCTCTCTTTTCTAAGTCCAATAATTTCTTTTTGCATGAAATTGGGTAATTTGTGAATTTTTAAGCCCAAAGAATAAAATTTTAGTTGAAATTTGTATAATAAAAAAATAAATAATCTATTAAAAAAATATACATATCCGATCCAAAACCAAAAATTCCAGAAACCTTACATGAATCGGTTTAAACCAAACTGATCAGTTTCTTATTTTTTTTTTACCAAAATCAAACCAAATTGCATCGGTTGCAATTCCAGTGTGAGGTGGAAATCGGACTGGACCACACCCACCTCTAATTTAGACTATTGTTTGTACTCAAAAACTAATAATTACACAATTGTCAATTTCGTCTATAAGTCCACGTCATAAACTTGTAAGAATATAACCTAAGGTAGATGTCACGTGAGAGAGAGAGAGAGAGAGAGAGAGAGAGAGAGAGGTTATTAGGGTGTTGGGGTGGGTTGGGTTGAGGGTGGTGGTTGTTGTTGTGGCTTTGATGGTGGTTCCCTTTTTATTATTTATTTTTCTTTCTAGTTTTTGAATATTTTAGATTTTATAATAGTGATTAAAAAATCAAATAGTAAGTCACGTGGAAGACACATGACTTTTTAGATGGAAAAGTGGATGAAATTCGAAAACTTTAACAATAAGTGCTAAATTAGTTGTTTTAATGAATTCAAGTGCTACATTGGTTGACTTTTTAGTTCGAGAGGTTAAGTTTGATTAGGGTCATAGTTCGAAGGGTAAAACGGTTGAAAATCCTTTGAATTATTAGTTAGAAGTATTTTTCCTATAAATGAGTGCCTAGCCAAGAATTTTGAGTGTTTTAAGAGCATCTATAAGGGAGATGTCACATGCAAAGTGTTAAATTTAGATTTGATAGCTGATGTGGCAATTTGACACTTATTTTGGGCATAGTGAGTTCTCAAATTTATTTTTTCACAATTTTTCTGTTGTTTTTGTTTGTAGTTGTTCTTGGTTCTTCGTAACTCATTTGTTCCATCCCATTTACGTTTGTGGGCTAAGTGTTGTCTTACACAATTCTTCATCATTTTACTGTTAATTAAGAGCTCGTTTGGGAGTGATTCTGGATAGACCAATAATCTCTTTTATAGAGAATCACTTCTCTATATAATCACTTTAAGTAATTTTAAGTGATTTTATGGAGAAGTACATGGGAGGTACTTCTTCTCATAAGTGATTTTGGCCTATTCAGAATCACTCTCAAACTCTTTGTGGATCTTTGGACAAATGTGTTTTCTCTTATCTCTCTCTGTTTTGTTTAGTCTTTGTCCAAGGTTAGGAGCGGTCGCTAGCAGTTCCATTGGTTTTTTTTTTCAACTTCAACTATAAGTGTGAGTTGTTACCATTCCGCTGACACGTCATTTTCCGGTCCGAGGAGTAGTTTTTCTTTCTTCGTCTTCCTTAATTTTGTTTATTATGTAATGGGCCTTGATATTGGCTTTGCCCACGTCTCTCTTGTTTTTTCTTTTTTATGCACTTATATTTATTTTGTTTTTTCAGTCTCAGATCCACGCTGTTGTTGCTTACCATTATGCATCTGTTTATGTAGTTTTGCTTTTTTTTTTTGTACCTTGTGATTGTATTTAGGCCACAAATCTTTTAACTAAAGTTTTGCTCTTGTTCTTGATCATCATGTTTGGGTTGTGGATTGACTATTCTTGTTATTTGTTGTACACATTTTATAATATTAATACAATTTCTTTTATTTCACCACCCAAAAAAAAATACAATATATTTTCCAAAAATATAAAGCAAAAGGCAGAGAATTGTGAAACATTCAAAACACCAAAAAATGCCCTTAGTTAAAGCAAACATTAAGGGCCAATTTGGCATTACTGTGTTGTGAAAATAATCGCTGTCAGATTTGCTGTGAGAGAAAACAGTTTGGCATTTGGTAAACTTTTTGTTAAAACTGTTGTTGGTACTGATTCCTTCATAATCAGAAAATGATTCCCGTATAATCATTAAACCCAGCCTTTCTTCGAAACTGATTCCCACATAATTAGAAAATGAAAGCACCTCACTAGCTACTTTCCCTTATAGCTTTCTCTCACAACAATTTTTAACAATAAGTTATTTTCTCATAGTTTACCAAACGGGATGGGCTTCCCAAAATTTTAAAAAAATCACTTATCACCCCAAATAAGCAATGCCAAATGGGCACTAAGAATTGAAATTATTAATTAAATGATGATAATATGGTAAATTCACACTTTTTCATATTAAAAACATTTAAAATTTAAATAAAAATCAAATAATGATCCTCTTTTTATGAAACAAGACTATCCATTATCTATATATATAAAGCAAAAGGCAGAGAATATTGAAACATTCAAAATACCATAAAATGCCATTGGTTAATTCAAATATTAAGAATTGAAATTATTAATTAAATGACGATAATATGGTAAATTCACATTTTTTTCATATTAAAAAATAAAATAAAAATCAAATAATAGGTCCTACTTTTATGGAACATAACTATCCATGTTATCTTTTCTTAATTCTAAAAATAAAATAAAATAAAATAATAAAAAACTAATTGACATATGCATGAGCATGTGCCAAGGAGCTAGTCTTTTTTAATTCTAAAATAAAATAAATAAATAAATAAAAAAAATGAAAAGCCTCTCATAGATGCGAAAGCGTGTGCGGAGAGACTAGTTTTCCCAAAAAAAAAAAAAATTATGACTCATGAAAATAATTTCTTTAGACATTTGTCCCCCCTTATCGTCATATGACTAAGCAAATTTACATTTAAGGCACGCGAAGTGCGGCCAACACATTGACCAAGCAACACGTGGAGGGAAGGCAGATATGGCCTCCTTCTATAACGGTCTGAATAACTGCCACGTTGACCCGAAAGGCGCCACGTTGAGAAACCAGTCTGAAGCCCAAACATCTCTCCGATTTTCCACAACAGAAGAAGAAGCAAACGTTTTGCAGTCAGTGGCGCATATATACAAATACCTCATACTCATAGGCGTATAATGAGACGTTCGAAAATCTCACGGTCCCATATATCCGTGCTTTAATTTTCTCAAATCTCAACTGGGTTTTTCACATTCTCTGTAACCCAAAAAATATTGAGTTGTAAAAATGGGGAAGAGAGGAGTGTTTTTGTTTTTGTTGTTGGCGTTATGGCTGGCTATGTCTGCAGGGACTTGGGGCCAGGACGCCAAGGAGACGCTGAACTTGGCTGCTGGAACAGCCCAGCACAAAACGCACGAGACCTTCAAAGCTGCCAAGGAAAACACCGACTCGTGGGTTGATCGTACCTTCGGCAAAATCGCAGAGTAATTTGTTACAAAATCATTCACTCTGTTTTTTTTTCCCTTCAACTTTTTGCTTTCTTCCCCTTCACCATGCATTTTGTTTGTGAATTATTAGTAACTGTTCATATATGCTTGCTCATTTTGGAAACAAAAAAAAAATTATGTGATGTGATGTATTATATCAGGGTCCGTTTGATTGTGATTTCGTTTTTAGTTTGTAATTTTTCAGCTTTTTTAGCTATAGAGTAAAGGGAAAGCATATGGGAGAGATGAGGGATGAAGAAATATGGAGGGAACCAAGGGCGGAGACAGGATTTTATGTTTTCTTTTCATAAGCCTCATTTGATTTGGCCTTAATTATGGGGTAAGGGCGGAGACAGGATTTTAAGTTTTCTTTTCATAAGCCTCATTTGATTTGGCCTTAATTATGGGGTAATGTGGCTAGGCATTCCACATTTTTATACCACATTGTGTATCATCTCTCTAATAGAGAGAGGTGCAGCTCGTCAATACAATGGAGTCCACCTCTATTAGAGGGGTGATACACTGTGGTATAAAAAAGTGGTATACCTAGCATTTACCTTATAAATGACGACATAGCGGTCCAAATCGTTTTTAAGTCTTTTTTTCGTTGTGGAATCAGTTTTAAGTTCTTAATCTATGTGGCTATTTTTTTTTTCATGTAACCTATTCGCAACTAACCATATCCGAGATCAAGGCAACTACTATACAAGAAAAAGAAAAGTCCAACAAATAGCAAAAAGGAAATGTCACATAAGTGAAGGAAATGCCAAGCACTAGTCTTACATTGGTTGAGCTAAATGTTCTAAATCTAGGCTGAGTCTTTCTGCTAACAACTTAAGTTTTGAGCTTTTGCGTTTGATCCTTAAACGAGTAGTTGTGTTAAGAGTTGTTAAGGGTTTTTGCTCATTTATGTTGTTTGATGGTGCCATTCAGGGGGTTAGGATTCGGCCAGGAAAATGCAAAAGAGAAGGCTAAGAATATGAGGGACAAAGCTGGGGATGCAGCCTCTGTGGCTACAGAAAGATTAAGAACGAGCTCATTTGGATCTTGTAATTATTAATTACTACCTTATTCTTTCACAGATGAAGTAATTAATAAGTCAATTAGTTCTTCAAACAAGTATTTGATTTCATGCTTCTGGGTTTTACTTTATGTATTCTCAACATATGCTTCTCTGATTTCCCAAATGGCAGCGGACACCGATTCTGTTCATGAAAACTTTGATCCCTCTATAAGGATGCCTACTGATACAGTTGACAATGCCAAAGAGACCGTGACAAGGGCAATGGGTTCTGGATTGGATAGAGCAGCGAATGCCTACGATGAAGCAAAGAATACAATGAATAGGGCTACAGGCGCGGCTTCTGATAAGACTTATGATGCAATGGAATATGGAAAAGACAGAACTGCCGGTGCCTATGATGAAGCCAAGGAGAAAGTGAACACGGCCTCGGATAAGGCCCACAATGCCAAAGAGACAGTGAGAGGGGCAATGGGTTCTGGAATGGACAGAGCAGCGAATGCTTATGATGGAGCAAAGAATACAATGAATAGGGCTATGGGTTCGGTCTCTGATAAGGCTCATGACGCAATGGAATATGGAAAAGAAAGAACTACCAATGCCCATTATGGAGCCAAGGAGGGAGTGAACATGGCCTCCGATAAGGCTCATGACGCAATGCAAAATGGAAAAGAAAGAACTGCCAATGCCTATGATGGAGCCAAGGAGGGAGTGAACATGGCCTCCGATAAGGCATACGAAGCCAAAGAGGCAGCCAGAGGGGCAATTGGTTCTGGAAAGGACAGAGCGGCGAATACCTATGATGAAGCGAAGAATACAATGAATAGGGTTACGGGTTCGGCTTCTGATAAGGCTTATGATGCAATGGAATATGGAAAAGAAAGAACTGCCAATGCTTATGATGGAGCCAAGGAGGGAGTGAACATGGCCTCCGATAAGGCCTCCGATGCCAAAGAGGCAGCCAGAGGGGCAATTGGTTCTGGAAAGGACAGAGCGGCGAATACCTATGATGAAGCGAAGAATACAATGAATAGGGTTACGGGTTCAGCTTCTGATAAGGCTTATGATGCAATGGAATATGGAAAAGAAAGAACTGCCAATGCCTATGATGGAGCCAAGGAGGGAGTGAACATGGTATCTAATAAGGCCTACGACGCCAAAGAGACAGTGAGAGGGGCCATGGGTTCTGGAATGGACAGAGCAGCCAATGCCTATGATGGAGCAAAGAATACAATGAATAGGGCTATGGGTTCGGCTTCTGATAACACTCATCACGCAATGGAATACGGAAAAGAAATAACTGCCAATGCCTATGATGGAGCCAAGGAGAGAATGAACATGGCCTCAGATAAGGCCTACGATGCCAAAGAGGCAGCCAGAGGGGCAATTGGTTCGGCTTCTGATAAGGCTTATGATGCAATGGAATATGGAAAAGAAAGAACTGCCAATGTCTATGATGGAGCCAAGGAGAGAATGAACATGGCCTCCAATAAGGCCTACGATGCCAAAGAAATGGTAGCGGGAGGAATTGATTCTGGGACGGAAAGAGCAGCCAATTCATACGATGAAGCAAAACAACAGGTTGGGGAGTCATACAAGTCAGCTAAGGACTGCATGACTGGACATGCCAAGCATAACTATGAGGCTGCAAAGGAGAGTGCCTCGCAGGCTGCAGGAGATCTCGGCGCTACCATGAGGAATGCTGGTTCAGAGATATAAGGAGGCCGATTGCATGCTTGCTCCATGAAGCCATGTTTGATGATGAGTTTATGTTTCTTTTGAGTAGCTAGGAATCTCTGTAAGTTCTATGATCAATGTTGCTAAATGTTTCTTGTTTTCTCTTACTTCGCCCTTACAGTTTTGTTTCTTTACATCAATGTTGCTATGTTTCTTGTTTTCTATGAATACGGGTCAAGAATTGCTTGAATTAAGCTAGTCTCGCTGTGTCATTTCATTTCTAGTAAATCTCTATGCCCCAAGCCAAGGCCTCTGATATTTATGCATGTGCTAGCTACTCTTGTTTGTCTTCATCATTAATATTCTGCATATAGGCCTGCTCAGAGAAAGTTTGACCCAAGCCTTGTCCCCTTTCTAGCCTTCTAGCCTTCTAGCCTACCAATAAAATAATTAGAAATCGATCTGTATACTACATAATTTTTCGGCACAAATTATCTGCTGGGTATTTAGAGTACGTATATATATATATAGCCCTAAAGATCGTCAATTTCATGAGATATATATATTATGGGAGAGCTAGCCTTGGTCTGAAAATATATAGCAGACGTGACTGTGATCACCCATACGATATTAATGAATATGCAACGCCAAAAACTGAGAACAAGACCTGCTTAATTTGTTTCTGCATCAAATTACAAATTAATAACATATTCGAAATTATATTTATAGATCGATTCGATTATAACCAAAAAAAAAAAATAAAAAAAAAATATATATATATATATATACATATGTTTTGAAACAGGAAAATATTGTAATGCATGCGAAGACACACCGGTATGATTCATGAAGACGAACTGGATGCAAAAAATTAAAAGAAGAAAATCATACATGAAATGAAACAATAATATGAGAAAATCACATAACACCACGACAAAAAAGCTGACATCTCATTTCCTCTTTTGCTTTCCTTTTTCTTCCTTTTACATCTTTTACCCTAGTGAAAAAGCACAAGCATAGTGATTGGAAATCAAAAGAAAAGGTGCATGCGATGCGAGAGCTCGATGCCAAACATTTCAAGCACAAGAAAAAATTGTTGGTATTTTTTTTTGCAATTTTATGTTTTTTTCGAAAGCAACCAAACAAACAAACCGCAGAGAAAGAAGATGAGCATCAAATAGCTAGGCTTTTGTTAAATTAAGAAGCAAAAAAACAAAGAAAAAAAGGAGTGCGTGCTTGATTTTCTCTAGCTATCTCCTCTCTCTCTAGCTAGCTACATATTTGACTAATGTTAAATTAAGAAGCAAAAAAACAAAGAAAAAAAGGAGTGCGTGCTTGATTTTCTCTAGCTATCTCCTCTCTCTCTAGCTAGCTACATATTTGACTATATAAATATATATATTTATGTGCACATACAAATTATCTGATCTAATTATTCACTGATTATATTGATCTCTTTTCCCAGTCACAAATCAATGTATTGAAGTTTGGCTTACATTTGCTTCTTCTTCATGGCTTGTTTATTATTGTGCATCCACACCTTGAACACCTGCCTCTTTATACCCACTTCAGAACACAACTTCTGCACTTCTTGCTCATCATGCTTCTGGATCTTCCACCCTAACTTCTCAGCAACCTCCATCATCTTCTCCTTCTGCTCCTGACTGAACTTAGTCCTAAACCGCTTCTTTGACCCCGCTGCCTGCTGGCCTGCCGCATAAGTTGCCCGAAACAAATTATTCATGTTGAGATCCTCGCTCGAGGACTCATCAGCCCCCCCTCCGCCACCACCACCTCCAAAAGCCATCATCATCGGGGGAACTGGGCCCCCCGCAGCTGAATGATGAACAGGAGGCGGTGGGGGTGGAGGGAGTGGCAATACTCTAGTTGCTGAATCTCTACCGCTAATGGTGTGTTTTTGGTGGTTAACAACATAGTAATTATTTGGCAAATGATCGCCTTCGATCTCTTTTCTGTGGAAATTTCTATGGCACTCACAAGCTGCACATTTTAGTGCTTCTGGGATGTCTTCCTCTCCACTTGGCATGAATTCTCCGCAGCCATCGAGCACGTGGCCGCCGCTGCTGGCTGCGTGGTTTCTCAAGCATTCCCTATATCTAACTTTCTGCGGTGGTGGTGATGGTGGTTGAGCTGGTGGTGCTTTGAAATTTGATCCACCAGGAATTGATGTTGTTGTTGCACTTGGGGTGACAACAATTGGAGATGAGATTGGATCTGGGTTTTGCTCAGAATCTCTTCTTGATGATTTGTGTGGTGAAAGATTCAATTGATGAGGCTGCTGATGATGAGGAGGAGGATGGGGGTCTAGGGTTTGAAGAGGGTTGATGAAGATTGTGCTGTTAGCAGTTGAGGGTAGGGCTGGAGAAGAAGAGAGCTTGGAGGAAGAAGAGTCCCTATTGGGGGGATTATAGCCGAGAGTGGTTGGCATCCCTATTACCTTATCTTGGCCTCTCACCTCCATTAAATCTGATATCTATAGCTATTATACTGGCCTTGATCTCAGCCTCCTTTTTATTTTCTCTAATAAAAATAAATAATAATGGAGAGTGTGTTTACATTAACTCTCTTCATCATGGCATGATCTGTCTCTCAAACTATGGATCTTTTTGTAATTTTCTCAACTCTAATTCGTACTGTACTGTCTAATCTAACCCAAGAGAAAGCTTAATCAAAGATATAATCACTAACCTAAGATTATTCTTTTTTCTT
>NW_018921328.1:325852-353645 GCF_002207925.1 Prunus avium
ACCCCCTTCCCCGAGCTGGGCAGCAGAAGCTCCGAAGAAGACCCGCACCCAAGCCTCTCCATGGTCTCGTCGCTGACCGAGCAAGTCATAGCCAAGATCGAGCCGGAAACCACCAGGGCTCGAACCATGTCCGGGTACAGCTCGGCCAATTTGAACGCCACCATCCCGCCGTAGCTAAACCCAACCAACGTGCACCTCTCCACCCCGAGCTTCCTCAACCCCGCAGCCAAGCACTCCGCCTGCAGGGCCGGTGACCGTTCCGCCTTATCTGTGGCGGAGCCGCCGAAGAAGAGGAGGTCCGGGACGTAGACCGAGTACTTTTTGCTCAACGCGCCAATCTGAAACTGCCATGTGACAATCCCCTCGGCTGCGAAGCCGTGAACGAGGACCACCACGGGCTTTGTTGGGCTGGCCTTGACGCTGGGCTTCTGGCCCTTCTTGGGCTTGTCGAGGGTCTCGTTTGGAACCCAGAAGTTCATGGCCGTGCCTGGTTCGAGCTCCACCGTGTACGGCCGCACCCCTGCCATTTTCATGAGCCAATGCATTAAGGGTCTCTGCAGCGCTACCAAGTTCACCATGTGTTTGTTTAAAGTCCTCTGTGAAAGGCTTGTCAGTGTTGATGCTTTCAAAGCATGTGTTCAAAAGCTGGGTCGCAGAGATGGGATTAAAAACTGGGTGGGAAAGTGAGGTTCGGTGATGGGTTGTTATAGCTTATGCCATTAATGGAATGTAAAATTTGAATGAGATGGGGAATATAATGTTAGTAAATTGGGAGCTTTGGAAGCTTCTTTGTGTAATAAACTAGTGAAGTTTTTCTTCTTGTAGGTGAGTGATTTAGTGGATTGAGCAGACACCGGTAGCAGAGTTTCTTGCACGAAATCTCCCGTTGTTTATCTTTTGAGTGATAAACTTGTTTAATCAAACTTATGAACTTGTGTTTTGTCAAAATACTAAATCTACAAGAGTGTGTGAATAATTTATGTACATTTACACACACAATTAGTTTCGTGTAAAAATGGTATTATTTTGGTCTCTTGAGACTAGAACAGGAAATACCATGTGTTTAGGGATCCGAAGTCTCTATTGTTGTCTTAATATCTGGCGTTCATTTTTAGGTTTCTTCTCAAGAATTATTCTCAGTTTTGCTGAAATTTTGAAAGGGTTTTAACATGCAATGAAAACTTTAAAAATGGAGGATATGAAGAGTAATGATTTGGGTTTAAATGTTAATAGTTAAGATTATAATGACCAAGAGGGTATGGATTAATTTATAATCTATATATGTTGGTGTCGCTTTGTGTACATAGGATATGTGGATGATTATTTTTTCCTCTTCAGGTACAAGTTTGTTTGGCTTTGGATCAACTACTCCGCCTACCGCTGCCGTCTGCGTAACTTTATGGTGGACCTTATGAGTGGGGTAGTGAATTACTAAAGAACGTGAAAACACAAAAGGCTTTTGACTCATTTCGAACTGACGTTTGCATTTGATCCAAGGTTTTGAGTTTGAGTCTTTTGACCCTCATTGCATTTATATATCCTTTTCTTTTTAAATGGCTCCCGATTCAAGTGCATTGATCCTAACAATTTTCTTTTTAAAATTGCATTGATCATAACCATTTCAGATGCTCTGAACAACTATGGTTGATGCTCTTAGTTGTATGTTTCTAATTTTTTTTGTTAATAATGACATATAATATTTGAATTTAGGTCTATTTTCTAAGAAGTTTAATCACCTCAAAAAAGAATCTTTATATATATTTTAGTCAACCGAACTGTGAACTCGAACTTAAAATTTCAATAGTGAAAATAAAAGTATATGCTACATGATTGTTGATGTGTTACTCAAAATAACTCCTAAAATTTACTATAATTCAGAAGATGAAAATATATGCATTTGTTTTTCAGATGATAACTGAGCCAACTATAAAAGTCTTTTTCTCATCAATAATACTATTTGCATAAATAACACGTGGAGTAAATCAGACACATCAAGTATATTTGTGCGCCAATCAAAAAGTTGTCGACGGTTGCACCTTTGGCGGTCTTCAAATAAGAATGTGAAGGTAAAGAGTCCTACATTGGAAAGTTGAGAAAGCTAGCAAGGACTTATAAGGAGTTGGGTTACCCTAAACCCTTGCTAGGTTTCTCAACTTTCCAATGTGGGACTCTTTACCTTCACATTCTCACAGAATGCATGGTCGCATGATAAGCCCCAACCAATCATTGTAACTATTATTTTGATCCAAAATAATAATATTTTTTTAAAATTGGAGACTTATTATTATCCCCTTCAAAAATTACAAGGACATAAATATTAAGAAAAATGGTCTTCGAGACTTCGATTGTCGTTAAACTACACTTTTGTAACCACCCACGTCAAGCAATATTGAAGAAGAAGAAAAGAGAAAATTATAATTCAAGTACGAAAATCGATTCAAGTGCATTGATCCTAACAACTTTCTTTTTAAAATTGCATTGATCATAACCATTGCAGATGCTCTGAACAGCGATGGTGATGCTCTTAGTTGTATGTTTCAAATATTTTTTTGTTAATAATGACATATAATATTTGAATTTAGGTCAATTTTCTAAGAAGTTTAATCACCTCAAAAAAGAATCTTTATATATATTTTAGTCAACCGAACTGTGAACTCGAACTTAAAATTTCAATAGTGAAAATAAAAGTATATGCTACATGATTGTTGATGTGTTACTCAAAATAACTCCTAAATTTACTATAATTCAGAAGATGAAAATATATGCATTTGTTTTTCAGATGATAACTGAGCCAACTATAAAAGTCTTTTTCTCATCAATAATACTATTTGCATAAATAACACGTGGAGTAAATCAGACACATCAAGTATATTTGTGCGCCAATCAAAAAGTTGTCGACGGTTGCACCTTTGGCGGTCTTCAAATAAGAATGTGAAGGTAAAGAGTCCTACATTGGAAAGTTGAGAAAGCTAGCAAGGACTTATAAGGAGTTGGGTTACCCTAAACCCTTGCTAGGTTTCTCAACTTTCCAATGTGGGACTCTTTACCTTCACATTCTCACAGAATGCATGGTCGCATGATAAGCCCCAACCAATCATTGTAACTATTATTTTGATCCAAAATAATAATATTTTTTTAAAATTGGAGACTTATTATTATCCCCTTCAAAAATTACAAGGACATAAATATTAAGAAAAATGGTCTTCGAGACTTCGATTGTTGTTAAACTACACTTTTGTAACCACCCACGTCAAGCAATATTGAAGAAGAAGAAAAGAGAAAATTATAATTCAAGTACGAAAAATATGATACTACTACTATCACGTGCCATGTATCAAGGTTTTTTAGGGTAGGTAGGTGGGTGAGATATTTTTTTTTCGGAAGTTAACCCTTGCGAAGCTCACCCATTTTCTCAACGGTGAGGTCGCCTTGCCATTGTGGCATTATTAACAAGGTGAGGTTTACTATAGTTTAGGTAGCGTTAGGTTTTTAGGTCATCTAAGTTAAGGGAGGAGGTGGACATATTTTAGGTAATTTTTCATTTCTTAATAATAATGCTAAATTCATCACAATTTTGGACCACACTAATAAAAAAATAAAAAGAAAGAGAGCTGGTCTGAATCAACTTAATAATATATTAGGTCGGCCCAAAATGGATCAACTTAAAGAGTATATTAGGTCGGCCCGTATACATTGAGTTGGTCTGAATCTTGGACGCTACATAGTTGCACAAACTGAGTTTTGAAAATCTGAAGGAGAGGGTCGAGAGGCCCAAGTATGTATTTATTAATATATATATATATATATATATATATTTGTTTAAATAATGAGAAATTAAAATATAATATGGAATTATTTCATATAGGCACTAATGTATGATCGTCCTTTAGGGGTAGAGATGAAAAGTTCTCGGAAAAAAGGGTGTTGTAGACATTAAACAGAGGGATTTATAATTTATTAATATATATATATATATATATATATATATATATATATTTGTTTAAATAATGAGAAATTAAAATATAATATGGAATTATTTCATATAGGCACTAATGTATGATCGTCCTTTAGGGGTAGAGATGAAAAGTTCTCGGAAAAAAGGGTGTTGTAGACATTAAACAGAGTGATTTATATATAAAGTAAAAGACGGAGAACGGTAAACAGAATAATTAGTCGTGCTTGCATTAACATTGCTTGACCTCTAGCTAGGATGGCATGTGAGAAATATTTGGTTCAGTAATTTAGAAAACTGAACCCCCTCCAAAACTTTAACACAAGGGGAATATCAAGCATGTGACGAAGGTACAAAATTTACGAGATACAAACAAAGGTAAAAATGTTTTTTCTTTTTTTAAATTATTATTTTTCCCTCTCTGTTTGTTAATACTACAAAATTAAAACCTGACAATATGGCAATTTACTTACATAGTAGTTTGACCGACAGAAGGCTGGCTGGCTGACTGTCGTGAACCCGTGAGACTTGTAAAAAGCGCATGGAAATTTGGCATGCATCACCAACATGCTTCCATCTTTCATTAAATTGATCACCCTCCACAGCACAAGAACCCATTTGCTGACCACCGAAAAAACCACACTCAAGAAAATTAACGAGACTGAACTTAACAGAAATTGAACGGTCAGATTGAATTGGACGTACGGACGGTCAGCATATGATCAGAAAAAGACAAAATGACTGAAACCTCAGAAATGTCCGGTCCAAGTCGTGAGACAGTGAATCTAACAATCGCCATTGGACAATCAGATGCATTCCCCATGTTAAAAAAAAGTAAACGGATATTTGTGAAATTCAGTACGAATTAAATGGCTCCGATTCAGGTGAGCTTTAACTTCCAGTTCAATGCTCATGTGATAGCCGACTAACAACTAGTAACTCCCCCTACAAGGGTGTAATCATTATATAAAATACCCTCAAACTCAAACGATAACCGAGTTGACGTTGGTTAGGTCAGTTGATCAGACCAGTGAGTTCGTTGTCTAGCACCCAAGTTCGAATCCCCATAAAAATAGATAACTGAGCTCATGATCATCAAGTTAAACAAACGGTGGGCATGCATTTATCATGTAGATCATCATTCATGGTCGTCATTTGTAACATGAAGCGAACCAACAGAACAGAAAGGCAGTAGGTTTATATGTAACTCATGAGGAGAAATAAAGAAAGAAAAAAAGTTAAAAGAAATAAACAACTTGAGAAGAAATAAAAAATAAAAAAGAAGAAGCAAACTAATTAACAACATGGAATTAATTAATAATATTTCTTCATCAACATCTTCGCGAGCTCATCTTGTGAAGTCATGGACGAGGCTTGGTCTGTCTGTGACATTGAGGCGCCAAGAGAGGAAGGGAATGCCGGTGGCGTCGTTTTCGTGGTGCGCAGTGTCGTCCTCCATGAACCGAAACTCGTTGCCCATGGCAGGAGAGAAGCATGGCATTTTCTGGGTTTGTGAATGCGGCATCCATGAATTGTTGTGGTGGTGCTGGCTCAACATGTGGCTGTTGTGCTCCATTCCTACGACACTCGAACTGGCGCCGTTTGCTGCCGCCGCCGTGGCACGCCTCTCTTCTTTCTTGAACCGAATTCCACAGGCATTGCACAGTGACTGCAAAAATCAAAGGGATTAAATTAGTTTGATTAAAATGTTACAAAATTACAATTTGTAGGAAAAAAAAATGTAGTACAAAAAAATCATTGGCGTTTTGACTTAGGAGGACAAGTAACAATCATTACGAAAAAGAAGCTTAGAATCCCATCATTTTTTTGGGATAAACTTTGTAATTAATCACATCATTACAAAATTAAAATACAAAATTAATTAAAATGGGTTAATGGCATTATTGGAATTAGGTGGTGTACCTTGGGGCCTCTTGGACCGTTTCTCCACAGAGGGGTGGAGGTGGTGTCGCAGTTGGCGCAGCGGCGGGCGAGGAGGGGGTCGTTATTAGAATGGACGGCGTTAGATACGACGTTACCATTGCCGCCGCTGCGGTGGCTGCCGTTCTTGTGATGGTGGGAAGACGTGGCTGACGTGGCGTGGTGCTTGGGCTGCAACAAGTCCCAGCAGAAGTTGGAAACGCTGCGGCGCTCGTTGCGGGTCCGCTTGTCGTCGAGGACGACGTCGTTTTCGGTGAGGCGGGTGGAGGGAGTGCCTAGGGAGAGAGTACAGTCGACAGAGGAGGAAGAGGATGCGAACGGGTACATGTGATTATGATGATCATGCTGCGTTTCGTGAAGGTGATGATGATGATGATCGTACGGCTTGTGATGGTTGGGCATGGAGAAGAGCATGGAGAAGGAGGAATTGGATTGGGTGTGGTGGAGGACACCGCATGTACATGGACCGGCCATGTTCCCATGTGAGCTGCTACTACACCTCTGCATAATTGCTGCTGCTTCTTTTTCTATGTTCTTTTTTTGGTGGGTTTTTCTGGGTTTGTTTTTGTTTATGTTTTCTCAAAATGGGTTTGCTTTGCTTTGAACGAAAGCAAAGTGTGGTGGTGGGTTTTTGAAGAAGAAGAAGTAGGAAGAGGCAAATAGTGAAGTGAGAGCGAAGTGTAATAATAAATGGGTTTGAAGAGCAAAAACTTGGGGGGTAGAGAGAGAGAGGAGGGCGAGGAGTGAGAAGGGGTTGTTGTCTGGTAGCTTTATAAGCTAATAAAAGGGCGAAATACCAGTCAGCAGCTGCAGTCCACGTTGTCGTGAAATGCAAATAGAGAGGTGTATTATATATATAGCAAGGGAAAGGGTGATAAAGATGGAGACAGAGAGGGACCCAATTTGCATGTTACAGAGAGAGAAAAAACACATAATGGATGGACCAAGAAGAAGACTGAGTCATCTAGTCAGTTACCCTCCTCTGCCTGAGTCTCAGAGTATCCATCTATTTCTCTCTCTCTCTCTCTCTCTCTCTCTGCTACTAGTAGTATTTGTAGGGTATCAACAAGTGTACATTATTTCACAAACTACAAACACTAAAATCACATTTTCATGTGTTCGCATTAAATTGTGTCATGTTATTGTATGTGTGTCAAACTGTGATTTACAGATAGATTTCGAACCTGTTGTGTTGTTTGAAATTGAAATTTTAAATAATGTAAAGGGTAATGGAACAAAAAATGATAATGAGGGAGGAGAATAGTGGGGGAAAAGGAAGGGGTTTGGTTTTGGTAATGGTGAGAGAGATTGGGGTAGTCAAAAGAGCCCACGTGACTACCGGGAACAGTCTTCTATAGATCTGCCTTCTCCGATCACGAGGCCTAATGAGTCTGGTGGTCTGGTCTCAAACCCAATACCATCAAAAACCTCTGTCCGTATACGTATCTCTGCTCCTCTCTTCTGTCACTGCCACCCTCCCAAGGAAAATGGAATAGTCTCTCTCCCTCCCTCTCACTCTCCCCAGTCCCATTCGCACTCCCACACACCCCATTCACGTTTTTCATAATTACCATTTTACCCCTCTATCTCTCCCTCTCTCCTCTCTCTATCTCTGCCACAAGTATATTCAGATATTCAAAGCCCTTGTTAGTCTTTGTCACCCTGTCACGCTCTTTTTCGGAGCTCTGGACTAGGTATATATGTATGTACCCACAAAATTAAAATTAGGTGGGTCACTTAATTAGTGTTAAGGCAGAAAAGTAGGGTTATGATATCAGTCGTTCATTCACGCGTGAGTTACAATTTGTTGTTGTTTGATCGTATGTAATTGGATGACTTATTGTAATATTCTTCGGGTAAGAAAAGAAAAGGTACGTATGTGCCAATCATTTCACTCATTCATGCGTGAGTTGAAATTTGTTGTTGTTTTTAGTCACACGTAATTGGATGACCTAATGCAACATTTTTCGGGTAAGAAATGAAAAAGTACAGATGTGCCAATCATTTTGCTAATGAATCTTAATCTTTCACCGATGCTCTATACCTAATAATTCATCACTACACGCCTAAGTATTCTCTAATTCTAAAACTGTGTTTGGTTATTATAGGGTGTCAAATCCATCCATCAAAAGCGACCCATGCCCTAAGAGTCCATTTGATCACAGGAGGAGCCAGTATTTGAGCCCTAGCAAAGTACTTCTACTAGTAGTAGTATAATTTGCAGTGGCCGTACCCAGTGGAATCACGTGAAGTAGTAAACAAAGGAAAAAAGAAGCCAAACTGGTCATGATAAAACCCTCAAGGCTCTCAATTAGGTTTGAGAAAATCCACAAAATACCCATCACAACTCAACAAGGTAGCTCACTTTTGAGATATTGTAGGAGAGTAGGAAGACTAAGTAGTAGTAGTAGTAATAGTTGAAGATTTGGAGATTTTGATCAGACAGAAAAGCGAAAGAGAGAGACAGGGAGAGAGTGATAAAGTTGCGCAAATATGACACAACGCAATCATCAAAGCAACACAACACTTTGGAAGTTTTGGGTGTTTTTCTTTTTTATTTTCTGTTGGGTCAAACCGTCAAAGATGGAAACTCAAAAAAGATCAAAAGGGTACTTGTTAGTAAAATCAACAAATCAAAATTTTTTAAAAATATTTAAAAAAATAAAAAATTGGGAAGAAAGAAAAGGATGTGGCCCCCACAATATTATGATGGGCGGGCAGGCAAGCAAGCCCCAACAAACAAACCTCTCTGGAAGCCCGACCCCATGTTTTGATCAAAGATTCAAAACACAACCAAAGACGCAGAGAGAATCAGATCGTCTAGAGATTGGTGAGGCCACAGTTGGACAAACGGGACGACTACCGCTTTCCAAAAGATGCTCTCTCTCTCTCTCTCTCTCTCTCTCTCTCTCTATCTATCTACCCATTCCCTCTCTGTAAATGAGAGAGAACAAAGCAAACAATCAAACAAGCAACCAAGCAAACTACGATTAGCCCAAGACAACACTCACTAAGTGTTGCATTTTTCGCTATTACACATAACACATGCATTTCTCTCATCCCCACGCGACCTCTTTCAACGTGTGACCTGCAACACTAGTCTTATGCTTAATCATAAACTAATGTGTGTGTCAGTCATCATTATGTGGCATGTCGAGGTGGCCTTGTTACAATATTATTAATTAATTTAAATATATATGTATGTGAGTGAGTTAGGTTAGTTGGTTAGATCATCAAGTCCGTCTCTTTATATTCAAATTTGAATTCCCGTGTTTAATAAATTGATAACATCACATGACGACGTTGTGGTGGCTGTTTAGACTTAAATACAATGAATATTTACTCTTGTTTTGTGTAAATTACACGCTCTATGAAAATTGAAATGTGGTGGTTTGATTTGCCCAAGTAAATTCGAGTAATTAATGCGGATCTATTTATAATGTATTTAATGTTACTCTGGGATTTGCTTAATCATCCAAACCCCAAAAGAATCTAATTAGTGTTTGTTCACCGCCTCTCATGCACGCAACGCAAGCAGAAGTAGTCATCGTCGCATATGCTCTCTCCTATATTAATCATGATGTTTTGTGGCTCGTTGGATTTGGTGGGGCCCGCTCTTAATTGGGCCTTGGTATGGTTTTTATTTTTTTCCCACTTTTCCAAGGTAATCCAAACGACGACGACCAGAAAAATATCGTATCTGCCTAAAAATAATTAATAAATAATCATCACTATCACTAATGGGGGTGCCACGTGGAAGCCCCAGAGGGATTTACTTTGCATGCATGCATGCAAATGGGTGTGGTTTTTATTATAAGTTGCAAATAATATTATCAATTATGAGCTTTGGAACCCATAAAAATACACATTCCTCAAAAGCACCAAGATACAACTGGAATGTCTGTCCCTCTTCCCCTCTCTCTCTCTCTCTCTCTCGGGTTTTTGATTTATTTAATTTGGTTTTTAACTTTTTAGCTAAGGTGGGTTGAGTTGGGTTGGGTTTGGGATTGGTCTAGGAGGCTGGTCAATGTGTGGTTGACCAGAGGATCTTTGTTGGGTGCCAGGTAAGAATAAATTCAATAAAGTAATAATATTCAAGTGGGTGTTGAGAGAAAATAAAAAGAAGAAAAAAGCAAAAATTGGGAAGGGAAGTAATAAGTGGACCAGCATTTAGAAAAGGGGGGTTGAGAGGGAGAAGGAAGAAAACCCCCCTAACAAGCCGTCCTAGGTGAAAGCTAAAATCCTTGTCAGTATCATGACATCTACTCATATCTATGGGGAACACTGTAAACCTCTAATTGTCTCCTCCAAGGAGATCTAAATAAAGCTCAAATATACTAGGATTTCTTTCCTCCCCTCTTTTTTCTTTATTTCTTCTTAGGGTTTTATGCATGATCTAAATAAAATAAAAATATAAAATAACATTGCAGATCCATTTCCATCTCTCCCTAGGCATAGGATAAGACAGTGCCTCTCTCCTAGTCTTCATGCCTTTCCCCTATTTTCTTGCTAAATGTATGATACGTTTAAACGTTTTTAAATTGACAGTATTACAACATAACACGTTTATACATGTAATAATATATAGTCGTTAACGCGTTATTTTTTATTTGAACGTATGATACAAACTGACCAACAACAAAACACACATAATTCTATTGATTTAATGTGCAGAAGAATTCTTAATCAACTTTTGAGGCAATCGAATGTTGATTTGCTACATGAGGCAACATGAAGTACCTAAATTGATGAACCGACCGACATGCAGAATGTGGAAAAGTGCCAAAACTAAGGGGATAGCGTACGTTGTTGGCTCAGATCTAGTCTTCATGATATATACCCCAACGCCAGGCTTTTCCTTTCTTCTCCCTCTTCTACAACATCTTTCTCCTCCACACTTTGAATCTCTTTTGAACCTTTTGCAGAGAACATCAAGACCAACCAACACATTTCTCTTTTAAGGAATATGTATAAACTTCCTGATCTGGGAACTGTCGCGCTTTTTGTTTTTCTGCTAAGGAAGATCTATGATCCCTCATTGCGATCCAGATCTTGACTGCTGAATCTTCTTTACAACTTCAGAGGGAATCAAATGGATAAAATTTGATTCCAATCCCCTTTTTCAATTCGTCCTAAGTTTAAAGAAATATTTACAAACACGTAACACGTCGTTGAGGTTACCCTATATTGGAAGATGTAATAAATTCGAACCTTTAGGTAATTGTTAACACTATGTGTGTGCATTTTTTCTTTAAAACTATGTAGTGCTTCACCCATATGATACACAAGCACATATTTTCTAGTATCATAATTTAAAATATATGTTCGTCGTCCATCCATGTTAAAACACGTCGACTGGTAACACTGTGTGGGCTATTCTAGTACCATCCAATAAGGTTTCTGGGCTTTAAAGGCCCAACCAAAATGAGCGGGTCTACAAAATATGGTTGCAAGCAAACTATGTTTGTTCCAAGTTTAATGAAGCCCAACTGAAAATTGGACTGTGCTTATATGGGCTTTTTGAATGAAGCTTAGCCCATAAATAAGTTAGGGCCAGCATCTCCCGCCACCTCTTCCGTTAAACCCTAAACCCTAAATACCAGAAGCTTTACCAGGTTCCAACTACACGTTCGGTTTTAGCTCCGAAAGCAAAACCAAAGCCAAAAGAACAATGGAATCGGTTGCAGACACGAACTCAGTGGACCTGAAGGTGACGGAGCTCTTGAAAGAGGTCCAGCTAGACTACTCACCTGCATTCACTAAGGCCGTAGACGACGCCGTTTCAGCCATCAAAGGAGCCATCGATAAAATCCCTGAAAACCTCAAGGTTAGTTTTCTTTCCACACTCCCTCCTGAAACCGAATTCCTAACTTCTGATTGGTGGCCGAGAAATTGTAGCATTTTGAGCTGGATTATTTGGTGTTTATTCTTTGAATTTGAAAAGCTATCTTATTGGGATGCATTTTTTCAAGAATTGGACTTTTACTCTTATTCATCTAATGAATTTGTTTTTCACCATTTACATTTAACTCACTGGCCATCCTTGGTTTAAAAATCGGGCAGGTTACAGCTGATGAAGCTCCCGGATTCGTCAGAGACATTGGTGCAGACAAGGTTGAGTTCGAGTTTAAGAAGCCGAAATCTATTGAAGTTGGTGGGAGTTATGCCCTACAGTGCATTGTAAAACCTGAGGTTAATGTGGACCTTTTGGTCAGGTTGCCCAAGGTATTTGAACACCAAACTTCATGATTGTAACATGTTTTTTGTTTTGATAATCAAAAGAAGTGTGTTAATTCTGAATTATTTATTATCGTTGCCAATTGAGGTTAGAGTAGTTTTTGGTAAGAAGATTAGGTGATCAGGATTCACCAGAGTTGTATATTTACTCATGTGGGAAGTTCATGAATCTAACTAATTTTCTCTTTTGCAGGAGTGTTTCCATGAGAAAGACTATTTGAATTACCGGTACCATGCAAAAAGGTGCCTGTACCTTTGTGTAATTAAAAAGTTTTTGATGTCTTCTTCATTAATTCAGAAGGTTGAATGGTCCACCTTACAGAATGAAGTCCGGAAACCTGTATTGATTGTCTATCCAGGTTTGTTTTCCTGTGGCACCTTTTGCTTTTTTTTTTCCTTTCTTTTCATCAACTTGAAATGCTGAATATTTTCGTTTCTTTGGTGCCTGATAAATGCAACTTTTGAATTACAAATAAATCGGTATCACAGGCATGAAGCTTGTTGAAGTCCCTGAGTTTTGTATAAGGATAATTCCTACAGCACCATCCCTTTTTAGCATTGCGAAATTGCACTTGAATCGCAATAATGTTCGTGCTCTAAATCAAGGTAAAGTATGTTATCGTGTTTGTGCTATTTGATGATGTTTTCAAGTTAAATGCTTATAATATATTTAACTCTTTTTTGAAGGGGGCGTTCCTCAGGCGACTCCTAAGTACAATAGTAGTATTTTGGAAGACATGTTTATTGAAGATATGGAAGAATTTCTCAAGAAAACTTTTCTGGGTTGGAAGGAATTACAAGAGGCTTTAAAGTTGCTGAAGGTATAAACCAAGCGCTCACTTGTCATTTTAAAAATCTTAATGCAATATCTCTGACTAGGGTATTCTTATTGCTGTAGGTCTGGGCTCGTCAGAGGACACCAATATATGCTTATGATTGCTTGAATGGATTTTTAATCTCTGTCATATTGTCATATCTTGCGGATAGAGATCGTATTAAGAAATCAATGAAGGCAATGCATATACTCCGTGTTACACTGAACTTCATTGGTATGCTTATTTTACAGGATTTTTTTTGTATTTTGTTTTTGCAAAACAAGGAACTGTTGTGCACTACAGAAACTAGATTGTCTTACTTGGCTATTTTCTAACTCAAAGTTGGTTTTTCAAGGCTTTAATAGAGAACTGTGATGACTATTATACTTAATATTGTTATTTCATGTGCAGCCACTTCAGAGCTTTGGAAACATGGGCTCTACTTTACGCCGAAAGGCCAAAATGCTATTCCAAAGGAGGTCTGCTGTTTACTGGATCTTAATATGTTCAATTATGGTTCTCACAGGTTTTTTGTTGTTTTTGTTCCACAAAATAGACATGTGATGTACTCGTCATTTTTGGTTTTCTTGTTTTATGTCTGTATCTGTTTTCCCCAAATGATTTCTAGAGAGAAACTATGACAAAGAAACAGACAAGTTGGGAAGTAAGATCAAATGACTATGCATTTCATACTTATGAACTTCACTCTTAGCACATTATCCTTTATGATATTTGTCAGCCTTGCGACTTAAAAGAACTATGTGCTCATTCAGAAGTCTGTTGATGTCTCTTAGCAGTTGAAATAATTTGAAAAACTTGCTTTTGTTTTTCGGACTGAAGCTGTGGAATAATCTCTTTACGAGTATCCTTCATCACTTGCTTATTACTTCTGTGTCTATTTTGAAACTTGTACAAATGCTCTACCCTATATTGTATTATACTGATGTTAGTTAACTATGATCTTTGGGATTGCAGAAAAGGTTGCCTCTTAAAGAATCATTTCCAGTTGTTATATGTAGTCCGTCTACAAACTTTAATTTGGCCTTCCGGATGACAAGGGTTGGATTCCTTGAGGTACTAATGATTAACAGTTAAATTTTGGTCCATAGTAATGATATATAGTACACACTCGATTGACCTCTTTACAAACTAATGTATTTCTCTGCATTTCAGCTCCAAGATGAGTCTGCTTTGACACTTGAATGCATAAAGAAAGGTAGAGACTGTGGATTTGAAGAAATTTTTGTGACTAGGGTTGACTATCCTGCAAAATATGATCACATCATAAGGTATAATTTTTTCAAATCTGTTTCTTATTGAAGTTGTCTTTATTGTGTACCATGACCTTGTCTTAACGTTTGATTTGAGACTGCATTATCCCTACTGTCCTTGCCTGCTTGCGGTTTGATTTGTTCTTTTTGTGTGCATGGTTGCTCTTTTAGGTTGAACTTAAAGGGGAACAGTAAAGTTTATGCATCAGGATTTTGCTTGGATGATGAATGCTGGAGATTGTATGAGCAGAAGGTGCATAATGTTTTAATTCAAGGGTTGAGTGACAGAGTGAAGACTGTACGTGTCACTTGGAGAAACATGTTATCTGAATGCAGCATAAAAGATGTACGGTATCAAGTATTTAACTTTAGCATCTCACGTCAAAGATATGTTTTTGTACCAGTTCAATTTGTTTATATTGGTATGTGTCTCCAGGGATTGTCAACACTCAATGCAGAGCCATTGCTTATTGGAATTTCAGTGAGCTCTTTAGATAAAGCTTTTAGGATTGTTAATATTGGTCCAGATGCTGATAATAAAGAGGAGGTATTTTGAGTGTATGTTTGGAATTATAAGTCAATTATTTCTTTTGATGCATGTATTGATTTTACTCATTCTCTCTAGGCTCTCAAATTCCGCAAGTTCTGGGGGGAGAAGGCAGAGCTCAGGAGATTTAAAGATGGTAAAATTGCAGAAAGCACAGGTTAGGCATTTATTTTGGCAACTTTTAAAAAAAAAAACTTATTTGACCTTAGTTGTATCATTATGATTTACATGATTTAAAATGATGACACTGTTTGCACAATTCCTTAGTTTGGGAAAGTGATCAATGGAAAAGACATATCATTTTAAAGAGGATTTCTGAGTATGTGCTTCTGCGACATCTTTCTGTATCAAAAGAGAATATAATGCACATCGTGGATCAACTTGATTTCTCGTTGCTATATGGCACTGAAGGTAAACTAGAGCCATTTGTTACCGTTAATTTTTGTGCGATTTCTATATAGTTCTCTTGTTCTTTGTTTCATTTATTGCTTTATGAAAACATCTTAACTCCCGCAGATCCTATATCATCTTCTGGGAGTTTGCTTGGGGCATTTGAAATTCTATCAAAACAACTGCGTCTTATTGAAGACATTCCTCTGAAGATTTCTACTGTGCAGCCCCTAGATTCAGGTATAATTTCTTAGCTGGAAAAAAAAAAAAAATTTTAAATGCTGAGCATGAATTGTCTATTCCAAATATTTGATTATGGCTTGTATTCTCTCTGTGTTCGGGATATGGAATTATTTGATTGTTGTTATACATTGTGTTCGTTAGCATCCAACACTTTTGTTCCAGAATTTTAATTTCGAAGGTTGGTGGAAATATTCTCATTATATTTCCTTTTTCTTCTGTATAACTCATCAAAAGTTTTAGATTAAAGTTTTCTACACATGTACACATGTGCACGCTCACACACATGATGCTCTAAAATTTGGGGTAATTTGAAACCTTTTTTCAGTATTGAAGATCTGTACAGTCACTTTGGCCCACTTGGGTTTTTCCTCAGCATGTGTGTATACCTTTTGTTGATAAAAGAGATTGGCAAATTTTATTCATTGCTTGAAAATATAATAACAGTTGTATATCTTGTAAAAATTCATTAGTAATATGATTTTGAAATGATAGTATAATTATATCCAGAAAAAAAAATGATAAGATAATTTGTATATAAAGTTATGCTTTTTATATGTTTCTTCCTTCACCCTCTTTTGCTCAAGGTCAAGCAGTGCGCGCTTATCATGACATCTATACATTTATATACAGCTTTCAGGTTTTCATCAGTTTTCCCACCTGAACCTCATCCCCTTGCTAATGAAAAGGGTACTTTTCTAAGACTACGTAGTCTCCCCCCTTCATGCATTCGTCCGCTGGAAGTTATGATCCAGGCACGCCACTATATCCTTTGACTATTCATGATTTTTTAAATTAATATTTCCAGTCAGTTAACAAAGCCTCATTACTTCATCTAATTAGTTGGAAGGTTCTGGAAACTGGCCAATGGATGATGTTGCGATTGAGAAAACTAAATCTGCATTCCTTCTCAAGATTGGAGAGAGGTGGGCAGACTGGGATTACAAAATTTCAATACTAGCTGTACTGTATTTTGAAAGAATTATCTGATGATACTACTATGGCAGTCTCCAGAATAATTGGGGGATGACATGTACAGCTACTGAGGATGATGTGGATGTTTTTGTCTCTGGATATGCCTTTCGCCTTAAAATTTGGCATGAGAGAGGCCTGACTTTGTTGAGACGGGAAAGTAAGAACTCAGACTCACGTATGATTACATTTTCACTGTTGGGATGTTAGATTCTTTTTCCCCTTTTAATAAGAAAGGATGTCGGATTCTATTAATGCTGACCCCTTCAACTTCTTTCTGACTGCAGCTGGAGATGATCAAGTGAAGCAGGTTTCTAATATGGACAGGGAACTATATTTTCGCAGTCAACATTCCAGCATGATTAATGGATTACAGGGTTGTTACGCAGCATATGGGCCAGTTGTTAGGTGAGTTTTAGCATTTACATTTTTTTCTCTTTTTTATGATCTTTTACTGCATATAACTTTTTTCGTTTCATGTGAAGGCTTGCAAAACGGTGGGTTGCATCGCATCTGTTTTCTGCTTGCTTGGCGGAGGAGGCAATTGAGCTATTGGTTGCATACATTTTTTTGAAGCCTTTACCATTTAATGCTCCTTCCTCACGGATCACTGGATTTTTAAGGTTGACATTTATATATCCTATTTGCAGGGCATTTATATAGTTCTGAATGACACTTTTGCTTAAAAAGATAGAATTACTAAATTGCTTGCTTTCTTTTTTTACTTAGGAGCATCTAAGTCAAATAATTCCAACTTGACTGGCAATTAGAAATAATGCGGTGTAGCACACACACAATAATTATTGCGAAACTTTACAATGGTGCTGTCTTATTCAGCTAAAACTGTCCTCTCATATGCATGGTAATTTCATCAACAGGTTCCTGCGATTATTAGCGGATTATGACTGGACCTTTTCTGCATTAGTTGTTGACATAAATAATGATTTGACTCCAAATGATGAGAAAGAGATAAGCGTAAGTTCTTGAGTTGAGCTTTAATTAAGAACCTTGTTGATCTCTTTGTTTTCTTGAGTTTATATTTTCTTGGTTGCTACTAATAGCAGTTCTCAACTTCAGGATAACTTTATGTCAAGTAGAAAAACTTATGAAGAAAATGTGCAAAGCGTAAATCCAGCAATGTTCTTAGCTACAGCTTACGACAAGGCATCCGAAGCTTGGACCAGATTCTCACCAAACTCAATGGTTAGCAGATCCTTTTGATTGGTTTTTATTTTCCTGTAATAAAGTTATTTTTTTAGTAAGTTCTTGGTGCTCTCTCTAGTATTCTGGTCTATGATACTTTTCCTGAGCTGATCCTGCCTATTTAATAAATTTTACTGGCATTTCAATGCTTTTCCTTTTCCATTAAAATGCATTGTCTAATTCTTTTCTTGGCTCATGTTAGAATATCAGTTCAAAACTTAGTTTCCATGCAAATGTTAATTATAGACATGGGGGACTTTCGTTAATTCTTCTAATGATTGTAATCAAAAGATAGGACTAATTGAAACCATTGGCTGACAGAACATTGAAATGAATAATCCTCAACAAAACGGATGTGTCTCTAAAATTTGTGATGGCTGGCTATCTGTATGCCTGTACCAAGTGCAGTAACATTTTTGCTAGGAATTATAGATATGTTTTTTACTATGCTTATCTAGAAGTTTATCTTGTTGAATATGCAAGGAGTTAAAGAGGTTGATGGCCTATGCTGGTAGCAGTGCAAACTTGTTGACCAAACTGATATCGGAGGATCATAATGATTCTTATAGATGGGAGGTGAGCCTGACAAATTTACTAATTGTTATCCACTAATGGTTTTTCTTTAATGCCTGTTTTGATATATGCGAAGTTGCGAACTTTTAAAGTTTAATTCTTGGTTTGCAGTGCCTTTTTAAAACTCCTTTGAACAATTACGATGCTGTGATTCTTCTCCACGGAGATAAATTACCCTACCCCCAACGTCTTCTCTTCTCGTCTGAATTAAATCAAGGTTCTTTATCTTACCTGAATGTTTGCATGGCCACGGTTTTATTGCTATTCTCTCTCCTTTTGTGGCAATGCAACACTCAAATATTGGTATGTGCCAAGTTTTCATTATGAGTATATCTTGTTCAGGGGTGCATGTGGCACGTGGGAATGCGAGCAAGGTTTTTCACCCCTTTCTTTTGCCTGGTGACCTGAATGGAAACTCAGAGGACCTAAGGAATAAGCTATTGGTAAACTTTGATCCAATGAGGTGCTTTGTTGGGGATATAGAGGCAAGTATTATGCAATGCCTTACTTTTGACCATGATGCCTTACTTTTGACCATGATGCCGTTGCGTTCTATTTCTTTCTGGGCCATCTTTGCTTACATCTTCTTTTCTTGAATGTAGAAAGAGTACTCCAACACCTTCAAGCTATGGTATGATTCTCTGGGTGGTGATGCTGTTGGCATAACTTGGGGGAGATATAGTTCAAAGGTATAATTGGATGTGTTCCAACAGAATAAATGTGTATCCCAAATTCTCAATGAAAATTTTAAAAAATTATTCTTCTACACATCGTAATCAGCTGTATTCTCTGATCCTAATATCTGCAGAAACGGGGGCGGGAAGAAGAAGCAGAGGAAGTAAAAGATCCAACTGATATATTAAAAGATGTCGGTAAAGTTGGAAAAGGGTTTGTGAGGGGCATTTATCTCCTCAAAGCCCCAAGGCTCATGAGTTAAATCTATTATATCCTCAATTGCTCAAAGCTTCATGGGTGACAAGAATTTTACTTCTCAGCTGCAGCTGCTTTTTGACACGATAAGCAACCCTCAGCTCCATTAATTTAAAGCCGAGGTCACCCATTTAGATCCTTGTCGCCATCATAAGCTTTGATGTGCGGCCGCATATTGAGCGAGTTTAGAGGGTCTATTTTGTAACATGTGTATCATTAGGTTTACAAGTAATTGCAATGCTCATAACAGAAAGAAGCAAAAAAGATAAAGGACGCTATTTGTATAGTCGTATTTCCAGCCATGAGAATTTTACTATCTGAAATTGTATTATGTTACAGTGAGCGGCTTGAGAGCAGCATTTTTGTTGATGAGAAATTCTTTCGAACTGTTTCATCTTGTTTCTTGAAAGTAGCTTATGGCATAATATGCTCTATATTGTCGAAAAAGAACAATTATCTCGAGTAAGGCTTTCTTTTGACTGGATATAGTAGGAATTTCATATAACATGATTAAGGTATTACATGTGAATACAAAGGAACATAATTTAATATCATATCTTCAAAATTAAGAGAAGTATGATATTTAAAATATGTGCCATCATCGCCATAATCAATATCAAAATGTTTAATATTGATGTGGTAAAAACAATTACACAACCTCAGTTGAAGTCATTAATGATGGGGTTCAATCCCACAATTCTGAAACTGACGGGAAATTGTAGATTCATCTGCAGCTGCCATGTTAGCAACAAGAGCCTGGTCGCTAGTAACTACAGCAGTTGGAGTGCTTCATGAATGAGTTTTTCTGTGAGTTCTTTAGGTAGCCCCATCACTGTGTCAGTCGTCCCTACCTGCCACAAACCGAACGAAGCACATTGCAAAGAAATGTTTGAGAAGGCAGATCAAGAGCAATAATTGTGGGGCAAACTATTATGATTATTAATATATATGCATGCAAGATGCAAAGATATACTGAGGCTAAAATTCAAGTTTGTTTGGTTGCTGACTCATTTGGAAGATGCAAGAAAAAGATGCAAGAAAATTTAAGAACACATTTGTGAAGCACAAGGAATGAGGCTAAAAAATGAAAGGACCATTTGAAAGGCTCTCTTAGTTGTATCTCTGCAGCATAGACATGAGATGGAGAGAAGAGAGAGCTAACCACTGCTTCTACAAAAGGAGATATCAGTGGATGTTCCAGCATCAAACCCCCAGCGACATCGAGTGTAATTCCCTCCTCAATCTGGGCCAACATCAGACTCATAAACAAAATTCAACAAAGAAAAATAGCTCACAATGAAGTACCTAAAGTGATTATGTATCCAATATTTACCAAGCTATCAATAATCTCCTCTGGTATGACATGAAAATAAACCTGTACCACAACATCATCAAATAGATATTATAATTACCAAACTAACCAGGAAGGATATAACTATCCATAATCTTTGTTAATCACAAACTTGAACCAAAAAAGGGAGAAAAGAAGGTTATTTCTGACATGTTGAAACTTGATTGTTGCTCTTTAGGACAGGACAGCTAAAGAATGAGCTTAAGCAGTAAAAGAATAAGTACCTCTGCTCTGCAACATCCTCCTTGTCTTTTCCCTGTTTTAAGGTTGGTCACAAATACAGAGCCTATAACTGCAGCTTGACCGCCAGAATAGCCTGCAACCCACAAAGACCTGACCACTACATCCAGCTAATTTTAACAAAGGGAAAAGGTGGACAGTTTCCATTTAAGCAAACCTTTGATAAAATTCCATGCTTCTTCCTTGCTGGATGGTTTTTCCCTTATTATCCCTTCATACACCACCACCTCAAAATCAATAAGACGCAGTAGTAGTGAGAATTAACCTTTAACTGCACAGTACATGCCAACAACACAAGAGACGCTCACTAAAATTCACTAAAAGAAAAAACAGCTTTTGATGTTTTTTTTTACCTGCAACATGTTTTCTGGATAAGTGGGCCACACTTAAAGAGCAAATGGAATTACCGGACCACAGTAAAGGGTATTTCAATTACAGAATTTTATAACAGAGACATGTTCTGTTTCGATTCTTAGCGAATGAGAAACTAATCTATGTCAAAATCAGATACATTTCAAATAGCAAGAAGTTGAAAAATGTAAATATATTACATATAAACGCATACTGTGTCCGCAGTAATCAACAGTGTTGCATGAGCATCTTCATCCGGCTGACTTGTAATTTGAAGCCTTGAAATTATGGCATCTGCCTAACAAAAATAAGAAGGGAGGCAAGACACACTTGAATGAAAGTTATATTCTCATAAATATAATTCAAAAGTCATGCAAACTGAAAAGTAATGCATATAAATTAGAATCTACAGTTCTAATTGCAATTCTTGTAAAACAAAATTGAACCCACTTATTTGACCAGTAAAGTAAAACTAAAGAACTTACATAACCACCACAAAATTGAAAGAAAGCAAAGAAAAAGCAAAAGTGGACAAAGAAGACGTACTTTGGCCTCAGCTAGAACCATCACCAATTCCTCAGGCTTATCCATCCTTATACTTTTTTCGTCTATGTCTGCAGTCTAGACCCATAAACCCGATCAAAAATTTCAATAGCTACCCATTAAGCAAGACAAAAAAAAAATTGCTTCTTTTGTATAAACACAATGTACCATGATTGTGAATTCATATCCCATCTCCGCTAGTATTTTCCGGCGTGCCATTGACGCCGAACCCAATATTATCTGTCGCAGAAAAGATTAGAAATTTCTGCAAATTCGCTTCTTTTAAACACCGAAAATTTATGGGTTAAGGTTAATTTGTAATGACGAACCTGAAATGACATCTTTGTCGATTCACTTTCTGCTTTATCAAATTATCAGAGAGAACTGCAAACCACTGGCTGGCTGTGACTGAAAGTATACGTACACTTTCCGTTTTGGGCCTAATGGTTCAACTTGGCCCAGTTCAAATCGCATTTTTCTCCAGAATATACCCTATATCTGACGGCGTCGTTTTGCATTTTGGAAAGAGTTAATATCACATGGCCTCATTGGCGCCTTTGCCTCCTTCCCCAAGTCAGTTTCTTTTACCTCCATTTTGTTTTCCTGCTCAGCTCCTCAGGACCTCAGTGCGCCAAATACCGCAAGGACGACGTTTTAGTATAACAAAGTAAATCAACGGCGACTATGGGTTCTTGTAGAAAGAAGAATTTTGGGAGTGGCAGCTTTGTGTCGAATTTGAGGGATCACATTCATGAATTTATTCATGCCTCAATGGATGAACACAGAACTTGCATGAAAGAGACAGTGCGGAAGGTACGCTTCTGGCCTCTCTCTCACTCTTGTTTGCAGAACATGTATTTACTTAGTGGCAGATTTATATTTGTGAATTGTTGGAAATTTGGGAGATAAATATGATTTTGGTTTTGGTTTGGTCTAAAACAGATGTTTGAAAGGGCAAAACTTTACAGAGAAAAGAGTGGCGGTGGCCCAAAGGAAGGAGAAACACCACTGCCTTTGCAAACAACTACAGATTAGGAACATTTTCTGAGCTTTTCTGTTTTCTGGGTTGCAGAGAAAATAGTAGTGTAAGACATTTTTGAGATTCTTATCTAGCATTTATATAGGTTATGTGATTGGCATGAATGACTAGAAATGTATAGAAAGCGAATGCTAGAGTTCTGATCAAACAATTGCTATTGCACATGTGCGTGTGAGTGACTGACGGAGCAAACTTCATGATGACTGGAATGGTAACATAGTTTAGTTGTTAGCCGGTTTTCGTTGGTATGCTAACACTCAAACGTGGAAAATTAGCAGTTTACATCCAAATGATTCTAGTGTTTCATGCCCTTTTTGGGAATGATTTGAATCTTACAATGTCAGTTGCAAACTTATTGTAATGAGTTTAAAAATGTGTCACTCAGTTAGAGTACTATGTTATTTAATGCTTCCTTTCTTTAATTTTGAACCTAAGATTTCTTCCCTTAACCCCAACCCACCCTATGTGACTTAGAGCTAAGGCTCATGTGATATGCATCCTTTCTTTAAATAATGATGAGAAATAAGTAAGCAATAGCATATGGGATGATTATTCCTGGGTACATGTGCAAGACAAAAGTATATTGCATCTGGAAGTTACATGAACGAAAAAGGGTAAGGGGTAGGGAAGAGTGGGGTGTTATGAGTTAATTTCTAGATCCACTTTAAGAGGAATTTGGTGCTCTTCTGGAGGGCATCTTCCTTTAGAGCTTTAGGATCTTCAGGCTGCAGAAGAAAAATGGAAGTTATTATACAGGCAGCTTTTAGTGTTTTCTGAACTAAGTGCTTTCTAGTGCTGCAAATCATCATCAATGAACAAACTTTCTTCCAGTATAGGAACAAAAGATATGAGCAAGGAGTAAGCAATGTTCTTTCATCCACTATGGCTTTAACTGTTAGGATGAAGATCAGATAATGACAACGTTGAAAGTGCGACTCCACCTATGAAGAAGATTCAAGCTCATGCAAAATGAAGAATAAGAAGGTTAGTATCAAATTGAGGCTCGAGGTTATCTAAGATGGACTTCTATGCTTTCACAAGCACAATAGTGATACCTAGAATCATTATATTTGTGAGTATGGATTTAGTACAGAAGTGTGTTTCACTTGTTACCGTTGGTGACATCATAGAACAGTTCATATATCTTGTGGTTATAGAAGGTTTGAATATGGTTAACCAAGGATTTAGAAGCTGTTTGTCTACATCTTATCAAGTAATAAGGAGAAGCGTATTACCTCTTTTCTTCATTGCTGATGTTACTTGCTCCAACTTTCCTATACTTAGGAAGGGGAACTTTGCCTGACTCAATGCGCTTGATGTCTGATAGAAGGATCTCATACTGCCTCTTCACTTCCTCTTCAGTCGTCCCTCCAACAATCCTGGCTATCTTGTGCCAACGATCAGGGGTTTCCTCATCATATGTTGCCAGAGCGTTTTCGAACAATTTGTTTTGTTTGGCTGTCCAAGTCAAACTGGGTTGCGGGGAAGAAAGCTTGCTCATGTTTCTGAGATATTAGAGCAACGATTAGTATGGCGAAAGTGATCAGAACAAAGTTTCTTTAGTATATTTAAGAGAGAATGAATTCGGGTGATAAAAGGATTGTAAAAAATTGAAAGGTAAAGCCTAAGGCAGAGAAGCTGAATGGTATAGAAAGTCTGAAATATAAAGAAAGGTAGTATACTTAAGTCAAGGGACTAGATCACAGGATCACTGTTCATGCAAATGGGGTGATGCAAGTTGGCAGACAAAATTTCTGGTTTGCATATTATAAAATATTATGTGTTTAGAATAAGAAGCAGAAACTAGGAACAGAGAGACAGAGAGACAGAGAGAGAAGGAGTTATGTGATTCCAAGGACAGTCAATTGCTTCCTTTCCAAGTCTTTTTGTAATCGGAAGTACGATGATCTAATATTATATTATTATAAGCATGTGGGTTTTCATAAGTAGAGGGGAGAATCATTAAAGAAAGAACCCACTCACCTTTTGAGAATAATTAGATGTCATCGTGAAATGTTCTTTCCTTAAATTATATCATTGCAAAACAGTGTTGGTTAGGAGAATCTGGCTTGCCTGCCTGGTTAATTTCACTTTCAAGAAAATGATTGTAAAACTGTAAATCCAGACCATGTTTTCCAAAAAATTTCTTGATATTTATTGATACAAAAGAAACAAATGTTGTTGTAACATGTATATTTGTGCATCCTACATTATTATCATTAAACAAATTCTTCTTCCTGGTTTTCTGGAAGTGGCAGGACCAAGTTGTGGTTACTTACAAGAATCACACTTCTTTTTTTAGCTACTGTATAAAATTGGATACTCTCTGGTCCTAGTTTTATCCTGTATTCTAGTTTCTGTCTGACTCTAGAAATGAGAATTTGGTTTTCTTGGGTCATTGTTCATCAATCCAAGCTTATTTTGTTTTCTTTTTGTTAGTAATTTATCTCTACTAGGTAATTCAATGCATATGAAATGGTATGATATGCATAGAGTTCCATTATTGTAGCTTTTGTCCAAAAATGGAGATAAAGAAAAGGGTGTTTCTTTGTCTAATCTGCTTTTCTATATTATATTATTCATTAGTGTGGAACAAAACTCATAAGCCCATGTGAAGTTTCTCATATTTGCTAGACTTTTTCTTGTCCTCCTTTGAAATCGGCGGATTGGGTAATGAAAATGCATGCTTTGTGTTCTTTTGAGGTTTGCTTATCCTGTTTTTTTGAGAAAAAAATTTGATTATTTTAAGTATAGGATGATCATGTTTAGGAAAGTTTAAAGCTACACGCTTATCTTGAGCTATTCCCCCCAAGGAAAGCATCTTTTGGTATCATCTCTAAACTATTCAACCCTGAATGTGATGTGAACCCATAGCCTAATTTTTCTGGTGCTTAGCCCTGAAGGAAAACAAAAAGAATAAAGAAAAAGCAGCAGCAAATTTAGGAAGATAAGAAATGGGATCCTTTACTTGTATTTTTTCTGCTAATAAACTCAATATTGTTCTTATCCCAAAAGGGATGATCATCTCTGTTTGTGTTTGGGGTTGTTTACCCCCCTTTTTCACCTAAAAAATAAAGTGATGATCTCTCCTTTATAATTTGCTTTGCTTTTCAGGCTCTTTATCAATCAATTGGGAAAAATGACTTGCTGGATACTTGGTGCTTAAGAATTAGTCATTTGACAAATTCATACCATACAATTACTAACTCTATGAAAATACAAGAACCTTTTCTAGCACAGGAGTTTCAAATGTGATTCAACTCCAGTGCAACCCTAAAACCAAATTTAATATATAAAAACCCATCCCAAAGCGATTCAAGAGAAGATATTAGTTATAAGGTTCACCAAGAGAAGATATTACTAAATTCATAAAATAGGACAACATGGATAATTTCTCCAATATTTCTTGGCAAATTTGACTCTGAGGGCTGTAAAATGTTGTGGCCCATTCTTTTCTTCAACATGCTCTTATGTGGTCCAGATGGGCTGATTGCCGAGGAAGGCCCGGTGACTTATAAAACTCTACTTACAAATTAAAGCCCAGTTTAGATTTTCCTTTTTATACAAGCGATATTCTACTTTAATCTAATATGGAGGGGTATTCGAATTTGGCTAAGCCTATGTTTGCAATTGCAAGTCCGGTTTGTTTATCTATATGTATTAGAAGAGTTCATCGTGATGATCTTAATTGTTATTAATGATTTTTAATTAAAATTAAAATTTTCATGACGTAATATTTTAAATTATGATTTAGGAAGTGAATATTTTCGATTATGATATGATGAAGATTCGTTAATCAAAATAAGATAGACAATAGATGAGCTTCAATATTGTCAAAAAATAAGAAGTAATAGTTCAGTTGTTTTGTTTCTGTGTGCCATGCATGAACCTTATCTATTCATATTAACTCAAATGAGATACTGAAAAATTAGTTGATGTCTACAAAAATTGCAGTATTATTGAAAAAGAGTTTACTGTCGATTTACCCCCTTAACTTGTATGCTACTTTTAATTTGCACTCTCAACTTTTTTTTCTTCTGGAAAATTGAGTACATGAACTAATTTTTATTGTCAATTCTCTAGCATCTAACTCAACAATATGTCATCCAATAGTTCGTCAAATCATTAAAAATTAAATGAAAAGAAAACATATGTCATCCAATAGTCTGTCTAAATAAAAAATCCTAGGGACCCAACCACCCCACCTTGGTTTTCTTCTCCTTCCATTCCTCCATTCCCCCTTGACCACCCTTCACTCCAAACCAATTCTCCCTACCCTAAACCCTAGAACCCACAGACCTACCCACCCCACCCTAAACCCTTTCATCACTAGGAAGATATGGGTGGGTCTCTCAATTTATTAAAATGATTTATTTATTTATTTTAGATTTCATATTATTTGAACATATAAAATGACAAGTTGCACTCATATTTAATGACAAATTGGATTAAAGGTTGAGATTTAAATGATAGAGGGGCATTGGCAATAAAAATTAGTTCGTGTATTCAATTTTCCAGAAAGTTGAGGATGCAAATTGAAAGTAACGTACAAATTCAGGGGGTAAATTGACAGTTAACTCATTAAAAAAATAAAAGAAAAGAAGAAAACACACGTAACTTAGTATATGTATGTATTTTTTACATATTATTAAAAAATAATATATATTAACAAATTAAAATAAATTATATTGAAATATTATATAGTTGTGGAATTTTTCAGTTGTATCTTGCTAAAATTTTACTGAATAAAACAGTTATATATTTTATTCATACTTTTCCCCCCGTATTTTACTAACTAGGATACAGACAGAACCAAACAAATCGCGAGGGAAACGTAGATGACAGATATATCTCCAGCGTCCGACGTGGCTGGGTCCCGCCCCACCCCAACGACCAAAAAGAAAAACTAAGTCTCACTGCCCACTGGCCAGTGGCCACTGCATGCAGCAGCAGAATTGAAATGTTCGTTTGAACAAAGCTCATCCCCCATTGAAGGAACTACCTCTTCCTCCATGAAACACACAACAAGAAGCTCCCAAACCCTACGCGCATAATCTGGACTCAATGTTGTGGCGAAGAGCCTTCAGCACCGCCGCTGCCAAGCGCCACCTCACTGCCAAGAAATGGGACGCGCTGATCATCGGCGCCGGACACAACGGCTTGGTCGCCTCGGCTTACCTGGCCCGAGCCGGCCTCTC
>NW_018921328.1:353699-377420 GCF_002207925.1 Prunus avium
CCAAGTCATCGGCGGCGCCGCCGTCACTGAGGAGATCATCCCCGGCTTCAAGTTCACTCGCTGCAGCTACCTCTACGGCCTCTTCCGTCCCTCCATCGCCAGGTAGGGTCTGGTGCCTGCGTGGGTCCCGCATTCAACGAATTAATTGAACATTGATATAATGATTTGAATTTAGTTCAATTTTGTTACTAATTTGATTTGGTGAAGGGAACTGGAATTGACGAGACATGGATTGAAGTTGTTGAAGCCTTTGGCTTCATCGTTCACACCATGTCTTGATGGGCGTTATCTGCTCTTGGGCCTCAACCAGGAACAAGACCACTTGGAAATTTCGAAGTTCTCAAAACGAGATGCAGATGCTTATACAAGGTCAAATTTTTCTTCATTCAATCATATGATCAATTTATGTTTAACTTCATTAAAAAAAAATTGTAAATCAATCTACTGTTTTGGTTAATAGCTACGAAAATCAGCTGCATAGGTTCCAAAAATTTGTGGATTTTGTTTTGGATTCACGTACCCCTGAAAGTTTCCCCTGGGAACATTCCTCTATCTATGATGGCCTCCGGAATAAGTGGCACAAATCAGCTTTTTGGGCCCGTTGTCTGCAACAAGTTCTGTCTTTAGGCCAAAAAGATATGGTGTAAGTATGAGTATCTGACTATCAATGGAATTTCCCAACAAGTCACTTCCTTTTAATGCTTTTAAAAATTGGCAGGGAATTTGTGGATCTTTTGTTGTCCCCAACTTCAAAGTATCTGAATAAGCGGTTTGAGGTTGCCTTTGAGCTGTTCATTTGTGGTTTTCATATTTTCCATATGACTGTCACAAGTGCATCTTGATTTAAAGAGAGATGTTAGTCATTTGAGCAAAGAATCTTACTTTCACAACCCAATGATGTAATGCAGTCAGATATACTCAAGGGAACACTTGCAGTAGAAGCTATCGTTGGAAGTATGGTAGGACTTTTATACTTTGATAATGTATAGAAGGATACTATCTTTGGAAGCATGATGGAGTATGATAATAATAACAAAATTTCCTACTTTGATAATGTGGAGTTGGAATTTATATAGCATCTTGGAGGACAGACCAGAATTGTTATTGGAACTTCTTCTCTCCCCTTCCTCACCTTCATACAAACAAATTGTTATTAGAATTTTTGAGTAACCATATTTGTCACTCCTTTACTTTCATGAAGTGCAACCAAACTAGTGGTTCAGATCTATTATGAAAATTTTAATGATGCTCTGCTAGTTTTTAGCATTATCAACTGACTTTCTCTATTTCATTTTGTAGGTAAGTATCCATAATTCTGGGAGTGGATACGTTCTGCTACATCATGTCATGGGTGAAGTTGATGGTGATCGTAATATTTGGTCGTAAGTACCTCATATGTGAAGTTTATGAGTAGGATAATTGTTAATTGTATATCAGAATAATGTGTATTTATGCTTCCAATAATGGTCGTTGAATCTATTTGATAATAAATGAGCTGCATTCTTTGTAGGCATGTTGAAGGCGGGATGGGTTCTGTATCATTGGCCATAAGTAATGCTGCTAAAGAAGCTGGGGTTCATATTGTTACCAATGCAGAGGTATTTGAGCTCTTGAAGTATGGCTTCCAGTAGTGTGGCAATGTTGATTTCCTTTAAGGTTTCCTGCAATCACCAAATGAAGTTTTGTTGTCTTATTATTTTCATCTAGATCTTTTGTTTTCTTTTTCTTTAGGATTATATACTGGCATAATGTTAAACTATAGGACATCCTGGTTCTTCTTGTTTAACTTTTTCATATCTATTTAGTATCTAATAAGTTAGACATTTTAGTCTGTTTCTACATCCCCTCCATTTTAGTATACAACCATTTGTTTCTTCAACTTTTATGATATTATTTCTCTGTTTAGGTTTCACAAGTGATGATTGGAGACACAGGCATAGTGAATGGGGTTAGTTCAGTTGCTGAATTTCCAAGATGTTCTCAACTAAGTAAATATTTCATTCAGATTTTGATAAAATATTTATAATCTAGGTATGCCTGGCTGATGGTACACAAGTGCATTCTTCAGTTGTTTTATCGAATGCAACTCCCTACAAGACTTTCATGGTAAATATTATGTTTTTATTCCATGACACAGAAGAGCATCAACAGCTATTTTTATACTAATGAAACATGTTTTTGTCAAAAGCTCAAAAGCATTTGTTCCGAAGCTGATATGCCAGACTCACATAAACCTTTCAAATTTCTCTCCAATGAGTCCTGTATTTCCTTTCAAAGTTAAACATTATGATTTTTCTGACACAGGAGTTGGTGCCCCAAGATTTTCTTCCCGGCGACTTTCTTCATGCTATAAAGAACTCTGACTACAGCTCTGTAAGAACCCTTAGTTGGTAACTTTGAATATTTGATACATTGATTGGCATTGTACATATGTTTCTTTTGGTTTTAAGTTACCTTTGTAGTCAACTCTCTGTTTCTTATGCCAGTGAAAAAATTTCTCTGGTGGGACTTCTATCTCTTTCCATGCATGGACTAGTTTCTATATCTTCAGCTTACTGACATGTTGAGTTGAGTTTTGCTATCATTGAATTGAACAGGGAACAACAAAAATTAATGTTGCTGTTGATAGGTTGCCTCAGTTCCAATGTTGCAAATCGAGTAATCCAGAAGTGGGTCCTCAGCATACGGCTAGTATTCGCATTGGTACTGAGAGGTATGATAGTATGTAGCTTTTGTTCTTCTCATTTTGGAAATTCCATGTGTTGTCTCTACATAGTGCAACCTGGTTGATAAACTAAGCTCATATGGAAGAGCATGGTCTCATTTGGTTGAGAGACCACTAAAATGCAATCTAAAGTGTTGTGGTAATCTAGGTGCGGATAATTATTACAAATTATACAAGTTTTTGTATTTATGTATATCAGTGTATAAATTTGAAACTTAAGCCATTCCCAGGGATAGTTCCAATGTGATCAGCATGCTGAACCGTGGACATTTGTGGTACACCTAATTATGTCATCTTTGTTAATATTACAGTATGGGGGAAATCGGTACAGCTTGTCAGGAGGCTTGGAATGGCTTCCCATCCAGGAGACCTGTTATGGAAATGACAATTCCTTCTTCATTGGATAACACTATATCTCCTCCTGGTACGATGAAACTAATCTTCCTTGCGCCTTTGTCCATTTACACATAGCATTGAGACTCATTTTTGTACTTGTCTTCCTTTGCCTTCTCTTGTAGGTAAGCATGTGGTTAGCTTGTTTACACAATACACACCCTACAAACCCTCAGATGGTAGCTGGGAAGATCCTAAATACAGAGTGAGTTGCAATTACCATTCGGGTTGCCTGTATATACGCACGCTGCACATGTCATTAGTCCAATTTACCCGAGATATGCTGATATCTGTCTCTGCAGGAATCATATGCACGCAGATGTTTTAACTTGATTGATGAATATGCCCCTGGGTTCAGTTCATCAGTCATTGGCTATGACATGTTGGCACCACCTGATCTAGAAAGGGAAATTGGTCTTACAGGTATTTAACCGCACAGATGTAGATTCCTATGCCATGCTTACTGAGGCTTGAAATCATGCATTCATACTAAAGCAGACCATGGGAATTCTAGAATCATGAATAAGAATATTTTTCAGTTCAGAATGTTTAAATGTACTGATTTTAGAATATTTGCAACAGGGGGTAATGTTTTTCATGGTGCTATGGGTCTAGATTCACTTTTCCTGATGCGGCCTGTTAAAGGATGGTAACTTTGACAGCAACTCAGAAATAGTTATTTTCCATCTGCTACTCTTCCTAACGCAAAGATTGTGTTTTCTTTTTTTTATACAGGTCTGGCCATCGAACACCGGTGAAAGGACTGTATATGTGCGGGAGTGGATCCCATCCGGGAGGCGGTGTGATGGGAGCTCCCGGGCGTAATGCTGCACACATTGTTCTTGAGGATGTTCAGAAGCGATCTCATTAGGAGACTAGTTTCAGTCTGTCCTTTATTATATCCCCATCCTTCACTAGAATCACTACCCTTACTTGCCCAACTATTGTTGCTTTGCTGCTGGTGTATATAGTAATTTCTTTTGGGGGTAAAATATATACAGCAGCAAATGATCCCTGAGAAAAATGTAATTAAACATCACATTGTAGTTGTATGTATTAGCCTAGCCGACTCAGTTATATCATATATGGCATGTGATCCCTGATCAGGTTTGTATCAAAATATGACAGGCTTTCCTTGGATATTACATTTGCTTATACTGTCAAACGTTGACGCGTATGTGAGTGATTTTTGACTGTTAATGCATAGGGTCCACACTACATCATTGATTAAGACTTATCGTGGCAAAACACTACATGTCTTACAGATAAACAACAGTTTGACATATGTGCACAATCATTTCATTTTGTAATTTTTCCGAGTTAACTTTTGCATTGTCATACATACTAGGATTTGTTTGTAAAGAGAAATTATTCTTCCAAATAAAGGAGCCAAACAGTGTCGTTTGCGCAGGGGCTAGCACCTCAAATCCACGTGTCACCTTTGACCTTTGTCGTCTCCCCATGTATCAACTCTCTAAGTTCTTCAATTACAGGTACTTGCCAAAAATAAAAACAAAAATTAACAGGGCCCCACCACAATCGCCTTATCATTGCGTGTAAAGCACCACTTTAAGTGTTACACTAATTATCATAGTTATCATTATTGATTATTATTAATTATAATAATAATTAATATTATTAATCAGACTAAGCAAAGCACACTAACTGGTAAGCAGCAAAAACCAGCAGATAAGAAATGTGGCGAAGGAGCTTTAGCAGCAGCAGCAGCAGCGCGGGGGCTACAAGCGCGTTGAAGGACAAGAAATGGGACGCTCTGGTCATTGGTGGTGGCCACAACGGCCTCACGGCCGCCGCGTACCTCGCACGTGGCGGTCTATCCGTCGCCGTCCTTGAACGGCGTCACGTGATCGGCGGTGCCGCCGTGACCGAAGAACTCGTTCCCGGCTTCAAGTTCTCTCGGTGTAGCTACCTCCAAAGCCTCCTCCGCCCCTCCATCATCAAGTAACACACACAAACACATTTCTTCATTTATTTGTTTATTTGTTTGTGCATTTGCTTGATAAACTGCAAATTTGAATAATTTAATTTTCAACCAAACAACAATGCCTTATATTATGCTTCTAACAGAGAACTAGAGCTGGCGCGGCATGGAATGAAGTTGCTGAAGAGGAGCCCCTCGTCGTTCACGCCTTGTTTGGATGGAAAATATCTTCTTTTGGGGCCAAACAAGGACTTAAACAACTCTGAGATTTCCAAGTTCTCCAAACAAGACGCCGATGCTTATCCAAGGTTTTCCTTATTCTATCCGTATTTCGTATTCGGTATTACATGTCTGTTTGGGTTTGAATAGTTAATTTTACAGATATGAGAATCAGCTGGAGAAGTTTTGTGAATTTATGGACCCCTTGTTGGATTCAGCTCCTCCTGAATCCTTGCAATGTGAGTCATCTTGTAGTGTTGGTGACCGCATCAAGAATAAGATGCACAATTCAATGTTTTGGGCTCGGTGTCTGAGACAGGCTGCCACCTTAGGCCAAAAAGATATGGTGTAAGAATTCATTTTCCTAATAATGTCAGCTATAAACAGCATGCTTGCTATGGTTATGGTACGGCTAATTAGTTTCCTGATACAGATTTTAGGTTTATGATTATGTAATTATTGGCTTTGGCAGGGATTTTATGGACCTTTTATTATCTCCAGCTTCAAAGGTTTTGAACAACTGGTTTGAGGTGATCAATTCCTCTCTACCTAGGATCACTGACAACAAGATTTTATTAAAATGGGAATTTTATATATATATATATATATATATATATATATATATATATATATTAATTCTGCATAATCGTTATCAATGGTGATCAGTTCAAATCTTGTGCAGTTTTATGCATAGTAGTTTATTAGCTTCTCTGTTGTTGACTCTGCCTTTTGCAGTCAGATGTTCTGAAGGCAACCCTTGCAACAGATGCTGTAATAGGAACCACGGTAAGAGTTCTCATGAATGGTGTGGAGATGCATTTCTTCAAATATTTAAACACCTCCAGATAGCATACATAGTGGACATTGTGTTTCTTTCTCATCAATAGCACACACACTCTACTTAAGAAGAACTATGCATCTGTGCCTTATAACTTTTCTCGAGAGGACAATGATATTATGGGAAATTATTTCATTTCAGGGTTCATAATAGATTGATTATACAATATACATTTCCTACTATATCATCCACATTGTTAATCATTTTGACACCTCTATTTTCTTACGTAGGGAAGTGTCCATACACCGGGGAGTGGATATGTCCTGCTACATCATGTGATGGGAGAAACTGATGGTGAGCATGGAATTTGGTCGTAAGTTCTCTTTTGCTTGCTTGACATATCTCTGCCCACTAATTTTCAAAATTAATTTGTCATTAGACTTGGATAAATGCATTGGATTGTTCTTTTCATGCCAACGTTCATATTTTATTACCTTTAGCTTGGAATTTTCATTTTACACAATTTTGATTCATCCCAATTTATGCTTTCTCTTAGTATTGAAAAACCAATTTTCCTTATAGGTATGTTGAAGGTGGGATGGGTTCAGTATCCTTGGCTATCGGTAATGCCGCTAAGGAAGCTGGAGCTCATATTGTAACATGTGCAGAGGTATTTTAGTACAGAAAAGAGCTAGGATTAGTTCATGCTCCAGTTCTCAAACTTTTTTCTTCATTCACTTCTTTTATATTGTTTGTCTGTTTGCCTTTGTACATTATGCAATGATCTATTGCTACATTTAATATTTCAGTTTTGTTGTTTAGGTGCAACAATTGTTGATTAATGACTCTGGCACGGTCAACGGGGTTAGTTTCTTCTTGCTTTCCTAAATGAGGCAGTTTTGAAACTTAAATCTAACTGAATGGACATTGTGGACATGTCTTATTCTAGGTTTTGCTGGCTGATGGTTCACAAGTGCACACTTCAATGGTTTTATCAAATGCAACCCCTTATAAAACATTCAAGGTTCTTCCCTTGCTTATCTAATTTAAATTTACTGAGACAAATTATATTGTACGAAATAGATGGGATTCACATTTATGTGAAACCTTTAGACTAGCTATTTGAATGGATTTTAATCTGGATTATAGGTTTCTATTATCTGACGCAGGAGTTGGTGCCTGATAATGTTCTTCCTGAGGATTTCATTAATGCAATTAAGTACTCTGATTACAGCTCTGTAAGTTTCCTCTATTACTTTCCTCTGATGTTAACGCAAACTATAATCTTTACTTTAGTACCTTTATTTGACAATATTAAATATTTACTATCATGCAATGTAAGAACATATGCCATATGCTAAAATGTTACTTGATACACTAATGATTAGAAGATTGGATTAAATGGATAACAAATGTGATTTATTACAATCTGAGATGGTGTGAGACAATCTATTGTCTTCAGCCGATTTTTCAATTTTGTTCGGTTGACTAATGTTCCATACACAATCTCTTAGGAATGGTCGTTATTGGTTCTAACTTCTATCCCTTTCATTACTATTTGTGACCAAAATTAAATTTGCGGATTTATATCATCCTGATGAAAATGTTAATTTAAAACAAGGAAGCATGCGATCAAGTGTGTGCTCATCAGTTGTGATTTGAGATTTAGAATAAAATTCATACAAAGTTGTAAAGATTGATTTGACTATTGTACAGCAAGTGTGACTATTGTAGGCATCATGAGTTCTAGTCATCTGACTATCACAAATGAGAGGACAGAGACTTCTTTCATGCTAATTGAGAGATTGCTTACCTTCTTTGTTTGTAGGGAACGACAAAAATAAATTTGGCAGTTGATAAATTGCCCCAGTTCAAATGTTGCAAGTTAAGTCATCCTGATGCAGGTCCTCAGCATGTGGGCACCATTCATATTGGTTCTGAGAGGTATGCTGTTATCTCAGCATTATCATTTACTTAGTTCCACATGCTGTGCTTTCTCTTATCTTTTCTGTCACTCTTCAAGTATGGAGGAGATTCACTCAGCCTGTCAAGATGCTGTCAATGGATTACCGTCTCGAAGACCAGTTATTGAGATGACAATACCTTCTGTACTGGACAATACTATATCTCCACCTGGTACTTAAAAATTACATTGCCTTAAAGAATGCGTCATATATTTCATTCCTCTTGATACATATTTTTATCTGCTCATATCAATATAATCAAATTCTTTTTAGGTAAGCACGTGATCAACTTGTTTATTCAGTACACACCATATAGTCCATCAGATGGCCACTGGGGAGATCCTGTTTACAGAGTGAGTTTCCCTACGTACGTCATATATTTCATTCCACATGGTGTGCTTTCTCACTTCTTTTCTCTGACTAATCCTTTGAAAATGGCATGGCATCCTTTGCAGGAATCATTCGCGCAAAAATGTTTTACCTTGATTGATGAGTATGCCCCTGGATTCAGTTCATCAATCATTGGTTATGACATGCTGACTCCACCAGACCTTGAGAGGGAAATTGGTTTAACAGGTACTTCAAACCTCTGCACAAATGTAGGCAGCATGTTCAGGTTATTTAAGTTTACAATAAATGATACAAGGATACTGGCAGAAATACCAGCCATTGATCATCATCACAATACACGGAGATAGGAAGTTTGTCAAACAAGCTTGAACTTGATAACTGGTTGTACTAAATTTTGTAATATTTGAACTTACAAACCGAAACAGATATGACAGCACGATATGCATGATATATGCCCACAGAAACACAGAGGCCGGCATAGTGCATTACGAATGGCATAAATGTTTAAGGAGCACATTGTTCACCCAACGCAAAATTTAGCTAGTGTAAAAATTTAAAAGTACATCAAACTTGACTGCAACATCAAAATCTCCCAGTCTCCTGATTTTTAAATTATTCTTGACAGGTGGGAATATCTTCCATGGTGCTATGGGATTGGATTCGCTCTTCCTCATGCGACCCATTAAAGGATGGTAAAATTTACCGGCACATCTGATTTTGCGTGGGACATAAACTTTCTATTATAGCTATGCGTGGGACACACACTAGTGAGAGTGTGTGGCGCTACCAAAATCTACATTATGTTTATGTTGTTTTGGGGGTGCATATATACAGGTCAAATTACAGAACACCATTGCACGGGCTGTATTTGTGTGGCAGCGGTACCCACCCGGGAGGTGGTGTGATGGGTGCACCCGGGCGTAATGCTGCGCGTGTGGCTCTTGAAGATGTTAACAAGCCCTTGAAATGATTTTCAGAATGTTACCAATTTACCATCGATGCTAATCTGACGGTTCTACTTTCATTTTCCATTGGGTGTGGGCTGAAATTTACGGGCACACAACCACTTTTTTGCTAATCTTGTATCTTGTGTTATTTTTTTGGGGTTTTTTTTTCTTTCATTCAGAATACACATGTGAAAAAAATAAAATAATAGTCGAGAGCAGGTACCACAGTGGTGGTGGCCTCCCCCTTCCCTGCTTTGACAACCCAAGTTCGAAACACGAAGGGGTTTCTTTCCTCCCAATGTAACCACAAAAAAATAAAATAATAATCTCATGGTTATTTACCAATTTGGCCTCCTTGGACAATACAAAAGGTGTCTCAAGGTCATTTGCTTGATGATTTACAAGGATGGCGAGGGGTTTTGAGGAGGGCAATGCATGCTCAATAAAACATAATATATATATATATATATATATATATATATATACAGGGCAACCTGGAGCTATCACAATTTTCATTAAAATTATGGAAATTCTCAATTAAAATTGCCTTCCATTAAGCATCCAAAATCTTCACAAACTCCTATCAGAGAAACTTGGAGGTTCTGATAACAAATCACTCAAAACTGCATACTATCGGCTCCGCCAGGCAGAAACAGATTTTGGGACCAGTGAGATGGCATTTGAGGCTGTTTCTAACCTGCATTAAAAGTGAACGCCATGTGTTAAGTACTCGAATGAATGGCAATAATAAGCAAGCAGACATCATGTCCCACCCCCAAAAAAAAAAGGATTACTCAGACACAAGGGGAGGGAAGAGGGTGAGAGGTGTTGGGAGAGAGTACTTCGAGATTTCTTCAACGGCTTTCATAACTTCAGTTGAACTTGTTTCCAGCACTTGCCCTCCAAAAATGATCTCATCCATTACTGTATGCATCTGAAAAACAAGAAGAGAAAAAAAAAACCCTAATTGAAGCATAGTTCAATGGAAGTCTAAACATGCAACGGAAATGGTTTCACGAATCCAACAAGCAATACTTTGAAACATAAGATACACCATGAGCATTTTTCTCACCTACATCTCCTAAAAAAACTAAATACCCACCTTTGTATGCAACATAGTCCAATCACAGAACAACGCCAAATAATGTTTATTAAGTTTGTGATGAAAGCTAATACTGTTTATTATTTTTAGGAATTTCACATTTGTCAGGCATTATGCAAATGGAGGGGGAATGTACAACCTTGCTGTAATTGAGCACGACATCAAGCTCGCACACATTTTTGAAGCATTTGTCCAGGGTTTCCACAAAAACTGTAGGAATGAGAATTGAAGTAAGCAAATCATCCCATCAAAGCAAAAAATTAATATAATTAAGTACAAGCATTAACACTAAGAAATAAGCTAATCACTCTCATATTCAGCTTGTTTGCAAGAAAATTTGCACCCTAAATTTCACTTATGGAATTTTAAATTCCCAATAAGCATCCCTTTAACATTCATCGAAATTCCAACCATAAAAAGCTTTCCAAATTCTACTAATTTAAAGTTAAAATTGCAAATTTGCAAGCAACCAATTTGTGAATGCTCTACTTGTCAAAGGTGCTGCATGCTGTAAATTTGAACATTTGCATTCAGTGCCAGCTACATATAATCCGGTTATGCTATGTACCTTGTATGAGGTCGAGCATGGCAAGCTCGTTTTCAGAGCTATCAAATACAAAGACAAAGTACAAAGTTGCAAAGTGCTTGTACACAAGGCGAGTATCCTGCACCAGAAAGGAAATGGTTCATATAGAAGAACAGCCTACAGTCATGCCCAATAGAACAGGACTGTTTATTTTTTCTTTTCCAATTCAGATCATACAGAAACATAATAAACATGGAGAATTTGAGAATTTGAGGGAAAAATTAGCTAAAATACCGGGCCGAAAATAGACTCAGCATCCACGAAATTGCTCACATTCTCAGCTCTGCTGGATAACACTAGATAAAAGAAAAATCAAACATGAAACCCTAATTTGAAGTAGAGTGGTGAACAGAAAACCACCCAACAAATTCAGTGTGAAGCTATGATAATCGTAAAAAAAAATTAAAAATTGAAGAAAAAATATATAAAAAGTTAATTACAGTAGAGAGAGCAAGAGAACCTCCATAGACGCTGCGTATAAGCTCCTGTTGCTTCTCCACAGGCTGACCTCAAAAACTGGAAAGTCAGCAATTTTATACATAATCGTAAAATAATAATAATAATAATAAAGATGCACAGAAATAATAAAACTGAAAAAAGAAGGAGCTGACCTGAAATTCGTAGAACTTGGCAAGCCGAGGCTTTCCCTGCGTGTTTATCACCATCACTGCCCGAATCATCTCTTCCGTTTTTTTTTTCGGGGGTTTTTTTCAGTCATTCAGATCAGAAAACACAGATGAGATCACACAGCCTTCACAGCCGGGAGGGGGGAGGGGCCTTTCGGTAAATTTGCTAAAGAGGCAATATCCCGCTGTACCATGTGGGGGCCACATAGCAATCCACTCAAGTTGGCTGTATAAAAATTAAATAAATATCTTAAATAGTGCGCGAAACAAGCCCTAATTGAATTGAACTGAAGTCAAACGCAACCAAAATCCTCGTCGGCGCATCAGAGCATCTAACAATGGCCGCTCAACAAGGCGACGGTTCTGAAGACGATGCAACTCTAAGCCCTGTCAACGCCGCCATTCTCCTTCCACCGACTGAACATTGCCTCCACTCCATCAACTCAACCGTCTTCATCCGGCAGCTTCCGTCTCAAGGTCTCTCCTTCCAGCTCTGGCCAGCCGCCACCACGTTCCTCACTCTCCTCGACGACCACCGCGGTAACCCTAGCACCGGCCCGTTGGGCCCCACTCTCACGGCCTTGGACTCTCGTCGCCCCCCGATCAAAATCCTCGAGCTTGGCTCCGGAACCGGCCTCGTCGGAATTGCCGCCGCTGTCACGCTCGGAGCTAGCGTCACGGTCACCGACCTCCCGCACGTCGTTCCTAATCTTTTGTTTAACGTAGAAGCGAATGCCGCCGTTTTGGCAGCGAACGGCGGGGTCGTCCACGTGGCGGCGCTGAGATGGGGAGAGGCCGAGGACGTGGAGGTAATTGGGCGGGAGTTTGACCTTATCGTAGCCTCGGATGTAGTGTACCATGATCACCTGTACGAGCCCTTGCTCAAAACGCTGCGTTTGTTGATATTGGGTGGGGAGGAGGCGGAGGAGGGAAGGGTGTTTGTGATGGCCCACCTGAGGAGGTGGAAGAAGGACTCGGCTTTCTTCAAGAAGGCAAGGAAGGTTTTTGAGGTTGAGGTTTTGCACGTGGACCCACCGTGCCATGGCTCTAGGGTTGGAGTCACTGTTTACCGTTTTGCCGGGAAAAATTCGAGTAAGAAATTGTTGAAAGCAAACAATGCCATTGCCTAACAATCAAAATGGATCTGATTTCTTCTTGGGTTTTTGTTCTTTGATACCACAAATTCAATGCACTTTTAATTTATAACTTAAAATCAGGACAGTTTTTACAATTTACAATCTTCACAAAACAAAAGCTATAACCAACAAAGAAAACCCATAACCTCACTCTCACACCAATCCACAAATGAGCCTTTGGCCGAATGTCACACCAGTATTTCTACTGTCACTTGCGCAAAGGTAGCAGCAGGGATTTATGCTCGAATTGCTTGGTCTTCATAGCTTCCTTAGCGGCAAAGGCGATCCTCTGCCCACAGTTTTCATGCTTTGTGAGTCTCTGAAGCAGACAAAATGTACTATTGTTTTTCCGTTCGGATACACTGCAAAGACACTTGTTCCTATTTTCTTCCTGCAAAGGGAGCACATGCTATCACTGGTGATCTTCACCACCCCTTTCCTTTGTTCATAGAGTTCATCTTTAACCTGTTTCGGATAATCATTGGTTTAGAAGAAGTTAAATCAAGTAGTGGTCTATGTTTTAAAATTATTAACATGAATAACTGGGTGAGGAATCTCAATCACAACAGAAGCATTTGAAACGAGCCAAAAAATAAAAGGGTAACAAAGGAACGCAAGCACATGGACCAAGGGAAAAAGCAGACTAAATTAGAACACAGAACTAAGCATTCAGTATAAACTGCAAGTGGATCAAGTCCCTAAGCTACCTACTCATTACCGAACTAAGTATCTGAGAGCAAGATATATGCATACCTGCAGGTTCTCACTTTGTCTCAAACTCTTGATCACTGAAAGGTTCCTGTATGCTTCACTGGATTTTCTCAACAGGGGTCCCATAAATGGAAGCAAATTCTGCAGATAAATGATAATAATACATGACTTCAGCATGGAAAACAGCATAAAACCTTGCGTGAACAAAGCAGATTTAAGAAACATATCAGCACCAATGCTTTGATATAATATTTAAGAACAAATTTGAACAATTCTTTCCACTATTTGCAAATGCATTATGTTGTGATAGATAAAATCATACAGAAGAATGACACTCATGACCAGATAATCTATCAGATACATTGCCTTCTCTGGTTATTTGATATGAATTTATCTTATTTAACTAGTTTCTTAAGGTCACAAGTCCTTAATCAATATGATCAATACCTGTAGCTTAGTTTCCCTTGGCAAAAGTTTGAGCGCCTGAGCTCCATTTATTCTGTCCCACTTTCGGCTTAACAAATCCAGGACCTCATCAAGCATGATTGTCGAACCTCCTTCCTCACTAGACTCGTCTGCATCTCCATCACTCCTGCTACTGTCAGCGCTACTTTGACCGACTCTTATGTCATCTGCCACCTCTATTGCAGCAATTTTCTTATTTCCACGACCTCCTTTACTTTTAACTGTATTTGCAGAACCAACCTTTGGTGTACCGATATTCTGAGGCGATACTAAATTTGTAATTCGCTTCTCAAAGTTCTTGGTTGTTCTCCTCGGATTAAGATAAATTTGCAATAGAGTGAGGTATATATTGCCAGAAGATCTTAAAGATTGCTGATGAACCAATGACTCATACACTCGATCACAATGGGACAGTGCCAGCTCAGGAACATGAAGCTACAAAAGCAAAGAACTTACTCTATTCAAACAGGATTCATAAGAAAAATAATAGATAATAAAGAAAAGCAAGAATTCAAAAAGCATATATATGAGTTATAGGATGTGAACATATAGAAAATACCTTATGAACATATAGAGATAAGGCAAGCTCATGTTGGTTCATTTTTCCCAACAAAATTGCACGCTCTTCATATAAAGCATCTGTTGGAAGACGCCTCAACAAAGCCTCTGGGTTATATCCTGAAATACTCTCTAAAGCAGACAATAATTTTTTTCTTGTTGAGGAGTAAGTTTGCTCATTCCATTTCTGCTGAGCACTTAAATCAGCATGCCAATCAAGAACTTCTGATAGATAGATATGTACCTGCCATGCACTAAATCAATTAGAATGCAGTTTTGATTAGTAAATACAAAAACATTACTTCTATAACCTAAGTGTTTTCCTACAGGGTAGCTGAAATTGGCAGCACATATCCATCCTTCCAAATCAACCTGTTTAGCTTCTAGGCAACTCCGAATGGCTCTTAAATGCCAACTAATAATTTGTGAACAATGCAATACATCCTTACCATTTCATTTTGCAGATTTCCAGAGATCCCATTTTCATCCATTGCAAGCATAAGCTCCAAGTATGTGGCCTGCATGTTGGGAGCATGCTGCTTCAAATAAGAGTTGACCAGGTCTGCTGGAATATTTCCATTCAAAAAGAGCTCAATTGTCTGTGTTGGACAACTTTCCAGAACAAGCATTGAATACTCCAGGACAAGCATGGGATCAGTCCCACAAAGAGGCTGCACAAGAAAACGATCAAATAATACTTGGTATGTTACACATATACTGGTTCCAAATAATCAAGTTCTAGACTCCAAATGTCAAAGATTGACACAGTTTAAAGGTTTCATATCACTAACATACTTAAATTCCAACAACACAACTAGCATATTGAAGATCCAAGTCATCAAACAAAATGAGAAAACTACCTTGAGATATTCAACAATTGACTCAGGCTTTAACTTTTGGATCAATTCAGTTTGCACTTGGTTAGATTTTGAGTCTTCTACTAATTGATGTAAAAGTTTTAGAGCTTCATGGTGCATTGAATTGCACCTGTAGAGTTCTAACAAGGCAGCGTGGTGATTGTTTTTCTGGAGAATCTCCTCGCATATTTTTACATCACAGTAGTTAAGACCTTTCAGTAATTCTAAAGCCGCTGAAGCCTGTCCAGTAAGAAGTAGAGCTTGGAGTAGTGCTGTATCCAGTATCGCAGCCATCTCCCTAGCACCGGAGGTAACTGGGATGCTGCCCCTCCCCTAGGAACCAAAATGCTGTCAGTTTTTTGATGTCACAATTGACATAAAGAATCATGAATATATCAATATACAAAGAGGTATCAAGTTGTGCAGAATCTGAAGATTCAGAACGGGCATACGCACACACACACAGACACAAGGTCATAAATATTGGAGTTGTTGAATTTGAGTTAAGTATGTTAAAGCAAAAAGGTTAAAATAATAAACAAAGCATGGTCATTCATTTTGACAACCATGTGTTTATGCTATACGAATATAACTTTAATTATAAGTGAAGTAACCACAGCCTACTCTATTTGTTTTAATATTAAAAGCTATAAGGACATTTTGGTACAAATAGAACTCTTTCTTCGTTGCTACCACAAAAGTCACAGCTTCTGAGTTTTGACCAAGAGTATCTAGCACACTGCATTCGGTTTGACACAAGATCATGATTGTCATGTTCAGGACCCATATGAAAACTTGTGTATCAATACCAGATCACGTACTAAATATGGAAATCGCACACAAAATAAATATAAGTAGTTTACCTTGTTCGATTTCTTAAACCTATTATTAGACTCATAGGATGCAAAGTTGTTTCCTACTGCATCTAAAACAACCTCTTCTGTCCCCTCAGCAGTAGCCTTTTCAATTATGCCGTATCTTTTTTTCTGTAAGAACTTTATCAGAGCCATGAGAGTGTTATGGCTCATTTTCTTGGACTCTAATGCTGCACTCTCTTCAGATTCCAGTAGGTGCAAAGGGGTAGAGGGTTCCATATCATCTGATATACCAGATGAACCTCTTGAGAGATATGAGGAATCCCCAGAAATATCCATCAGCTTCTCTGGCTCCAAAACCATAGTTGTCTTTGGAAGAACAATAGATGGATACAAAGAAAGTACATAGGTTATATCTACTTGAGATGCCAAAAAATGCTCCATGGCGTCCTCATAGGCCCCATTATCAAAAAGATGATGAGCATATCTGTAACACAATAACACAAACTCATTTACCACTTAATAAAAAGGCATGGAACAAGCATGATTCACATAAATGAAATGAAAAACAAAAGCTGAAATATTCACCTCATGTGAATTGACCCCTCCTTTGCAGCTCTAAGACTTGCTTCTTCTGGCGGAAGCAGCTTGCACAATGCCAACGCTTCCTCAAAATCACCAGATGCTGTTAATTGCACAATCTGCAATGCAAATACACAATTCTTACTCACTCTCAAAAGAAAATGGTACACCCACAATACAAGCTGTGGTCAGCCACCATGAGCATAGCAAGAGCATCAAGAATACCTGAGCACCAAGAGGAACGGGGAAGAGACCATAAACAGCATTCTCTAATGCAACAATTACAGAATTGTTGCTCTGGAGAATACGACGAGCATTCCGAAGAACTACAGTCTGTATCAATGGATATGGAGCTCGAAGTGATCGAACCTGCAAAACATAATTGGCAAAGGAAAGGTAAAACTTTTCACTACCTAGCGAAAATAGAAAAGTCGAAACAAGTAATCTTCTTTAGAGTATGAGGCACAGCCTACCTCAACATATCTTGGTAAGAGAGCTATTGCATATGGCTTCTGAATAACAACAACATTAGGAGCCTCTGACCAACAAACCCTGCCTTCTTGAAGAAGCTTCCCATTTTGGTCCACGAAAACCCCAATGTTATCCTAAAACATAAGAACTCTAATCACAAATCGTAACGCTTTGTCCTTAAAACACAAACCAAATGGCTGACACAGAAAAAGCAATTACCTTTCCAAGAAGAAGCTCCCCAGAAGGAAGAGAGACCACCAATGGCGGTGCCAATCTCCCCGAAGGAAACACCTCAGACAATGCACCATTAGTAGAATTCAGTATCATGTATTCTCTTCTAATCCCTATGCATATATTTTCCATTAGTAGAATTCAGTATCATGTATTCTCTTCTAATCCCTATGCATATATTTTCACCGCACCACGACATCGACTTCACCACATCTGGAACCCCAAACTCTTTCACTTCCACAAACCCTCGTCCTCCTAAAACCATTCAATTTCGCATTCATTTCAAAACAAAACAAAAAAATTGAGCATTTTCAACTGAAATTGACAAATGATGAGAAATGGAATTCATGTCAATTACCGTCATGTCTGAAAATACAGACCCGCTTCTGCCTCGCGAAGCACAAGAAGCCTCTGCGGTCGTCCCAGGAGTAGACATTGGCACCCTTCGCCTTTGTGATCACCGCGATGGTGCCCAAGTTCGGGAGGCCATGAAACGCTATTGACTCAGACAGTGATAGAAGGAGCTCTCTTGATTCCAGGACCTCCATGGAGACCAAAGGCTTCTTCGAAAAACCGGACAAGTTTCTCTCCAGTGTGTACGGTTCCTGATGTAGCTTGTGCGCGTGGTAATCGGAAGGCGGAGAACGGTCGGAACTGGAGGAGTCCGGAGCGTAGATTTTGAGAGATCCATCAGAGCAGCCCAGGAGGAGCTTCGGACCGTACGATTCGATGGCTTCGATCTTCGTAGGGCAGTCGCTGATGAGCTCCAATGAATCGTAGGCACTGTGTACCATGTCGTCGTCGACGCTTTAGAACTACTGATCGGAGCTTCGTGGCTAAGTGCAGACGTTTATATCTACCGATGGATACGGCGTCGCTTTGTGTTTATATTTTTACCGGAAAATTTCGATTTCTATCGCTGCATTTCAATTTTTGGTACCAAAATCACAGAACAACAAAATTAAATAAATTTGACTGTAAAAGGAAAAAAAAAGAAAAAAAAAAGATTTTCTATTTAAACCCCACACTTCTCTTTGTTCACCCCAACTTCTAATTTAAAATATCACAATTTCTAAGAAAACCCCACTATCTTCCCAAACTACCCTTAAATACACCCCAAGCTGAAAAATGAAGAAATAAAGAGTTTTTCTATTTAAACCTCACATTTTTCTTTGTTCATCCCAATACTTAAATCATTAAACAATATTTGTAGTATACATGAGATTTTGTTGTTTTCACAAGGCTGTTTTTATCATGTGATTAGATCATATGGGAAATTGTAATTTGTTTGGTTTCGCTTGATGATAGTGAAAACCAATGACAACAACATTAGCAATAGGACTACGTATCTGTAGGAACATGGTTCCTGTGCCCTTCATCATACTTGAAGAGATTTGCATGTTTCTTTGCTAGAAAGAGCAAGGCCGCAGCTCGGTTCCTTGACATACTGTTTGTGAGAGCCATAGAGAAAGCTGGCCATGTAGAGGAGTTCCAATGGCTTGGTGCTGTTTGTGGCTATGCCTTTCCATGGAACATGAACCATCATAGCTTCCATTCTTGATATGCCATTATGGGCAGCAGTGTCTGCAAATTTCTTTGGTGTTTTATTGGTTGGGCTTCTAGTAAATTTGCTGGTGAACCTTGGTCTCAAATATGCAATTATCACTGGTATTATCCTCTTCATTATATCCACATTCATGTGGAGCATCCTTCAGAACCTTAGGAAGTCTTTAAGCTCATCAAGCTGATATGACATTTGAAATTCTTAAAGTAATCCAATCCCTCACAAGGGTTAACTGATGATCCTTGAATTTTGAGATTAGATGATCCTTGAAGAGTGGTGGGGTCTGTGGGTGTGTGTGTATAGATAGATTTGTTAGGGTTAAATATTAAGTTGAATGACCTTTTTTGTCTTTTTACACAATAATAAAACTGACAGCTTAATAATTTAAGTATTGGGGTGAACAAAGAGAAGTGCGATGTTTAAATAGAAAATCTTTTCTTAAATACCCAATTGCAAATTAATTGTCAATTAACATCGAGTATATATATGTTGCTACAATATATATGGATTCTACGAAAATTAGAGAAAAGAAGAAAAAACAGAGAAAAGGAAGGAGAGATTCAGAGCACACAGTCAAAATTGTTGAGGACAATTGCAAAAATCAAAGAGGTCGAAGAAGGAATAAGAGAGGTATCCAAAGGGAAAGACCAGAAAAACTTGCATGGGTCAAGATTCGAAGAACATGAGTCGATGTTGAATGAAGGAGAGGCGGAGTCCGAGAGAGAGAGAGAGAGAGAGAGAGAGAGAGAGAGGCGGAGTTGCTTGTTCAATTTAGCGAAGCACTTATTTTGCGAAACGATTTTCAGCTTATCTATATAAGGAGAAGAGTGAGGGTATTTTTTTTTTTACTATTGGACTCTACAATCCCATTTAAGTTAGTCCTCTTTCTAACCAAACATGGGCTTCAGGTCCAATGTACAGTAAACTAAGCCCATACATCCAAAAGGTTCGCACTTTTATTTTGCAAGTCAATGCGTACTTTAATTCAAATTGATAAAGTTTATTTATTTATTTTATTTTATAGAGACAATTAAGATCAATAGTTTAACTGCTAAAGACTTACTCTTCTTTCGAGATCCAACTCTCAAATTCTTATTGTTCTCCTTAATGAGACTAGCTTGCCTTCCACGTTACTGCTAAACAGTCCTAACTCATCTACATGATATTATAATATTTATCTGTGCATAGGTCTATTATCATCTACTGTGTTCATATCTCCTATACTTTATTAGACTCTTGTACATTATATATAAAGTTTATACAAGAGCTACCAAGTACTTCTCCTCAGAACGATCCCTTATGCTATAATTCTAGATGGGGTTCTAATGCTTTCAAGCTGGTGTGATTGACTAAGCATGGACATGGTATTTATATGCATCAGCTCTGATTTCCTTGCCCATCAAGGAATATTGAAATTTACTGTAGATAACTTGAGCTGTCAATATATAATTTTAATCAAGAATTGGAAGAGCAACAAGCTTCATCGATTGACCGTCAACAACGAACGAGAACTATGAAGTATAGGATAAAAAAATTCCCAATTCCTAAAATCTATGTTCTTGTAATTTCTCAGCACATACTAGCTAGCTAGATATCTCCTCCATATCACCAGTGCCCTCTTAATGTTAATTCTCCCAAATCTGCACCAAAATGAATACATATTATTAACACAATTAGTTAAAATGTAGGGCAATTGTCATAATGCAGATATATATATATATATATATATATATATATATATATATTCTAGAGCCTAGAATCTAGAAGAACTAAATTCAAAAGGACTTTTAACTAGTAATAGACGGAAGACTTAGAGTTGGATTTGGCTTATGTGTATTTAAACATATTATTAACACAATTAGTTAAAATGTAGGGCAATTGTCATAATGCAGATATATATATATATATATATATATCTTCACATACTTTCAGTTTCTTCTCTCTTGCATACGCCTCAGCTTTAAAGGCATAATTGAAGGGCCAAACACTTGTAAGTTTTGCAAGGCCGGCTTCAAGGACGGGAATTATCACATGGGTATTTGACTCCAATAAATATCCCACAAAATGTCCATCTTCATCAATAGTCTCCAGTTCCACCTGTACAAAGAGATACAATTTTATGGAGGCAAGAAGAAAAACCAAGGGGAAATCAAAGCTACCACATAAATGCTAAATAATCACCTCCACCCATCTCTGAGATATGGTTGTCCTCAGTAGTTCAATTGCTTCATCTGCATAAGGCTCCTCATCTTTGGGCCATGTGAGACCATGAAGTGAGAAGGCAATCCTCCATATCTTTTGGTTTTGAATCCGTAGTATAATTTTATCTCTGTTGTTAATACGGGTAACAAATTCTACAAAAGCATGAACTTTCTTGTATTTACCAAAGGACCATTGAAAGATAGAATTACAGGCTCTACGAGCTTCTTTGCGCGTTGCCTGAAAAAAAAACACACACACACACACATCAAATGACTGAATGAAGGAAAAAACTAACTCTTTAGAGAAAAAAAACACATCCTTATCAATCTGGTTCTCACATTTGACAAGTCTATTGTGTCCATGACTGAGGGATTTACCCCAGAATCCACTATGAACTTTCTTGTATTTACCAAAGGACCATTGAAAGATAGAATTACAGGCTCTACGAGCTTCTTTGTGCGTTGCCTGAAAAAAAAACACACACACACACATCAAATGACTGAATGAAGGAAAAAACTAACTCTTTAGAAAAAAAACACATCCTTATCAATCTGGTTCTCACATTTGACAAGTCTATTGTGTCCATGACTGAGGGATTTACCCCAGAATCCACTCCTTTCGTATTAAGAATCATATGGTCCCTAATCACACATTTCTTAACCTGGAAGAAAACGAAAATCAATTAGACATACACACACATGACAAAGAATAACGAGGAGATGAATTGGAATAGGCATACAGATGAAAAAAGCATAATTGAGTTATAAATTTTCATTACACTTCTTTCCATTTTAAATAATACAACCGTTCTTATGAGATTCGGGTCTTGAATCCTTTTGAAAGCTGTAGGTGGGGGTGTATAGTCTTTCCAAACCCTTGATCTTCCTTCCTTCGCATCATAATCCCGATCCTCATAATTTGTCATCATATTGCACTACCATCTTATATCCGATACTCCCTCTCCCAATATGATAACAGAATCTCTTGGTATTAAAAACTATCGCTTAATTTGATTGAATGAATTAGCTGTGCGGTGTTTGACAATATATATATTATGGCAATGCGGCGCCAAGGGTCTTGTCCTTTTTATAGGGGATCACCCTAGGCTTGAAATCTTGATTGGGAACCCTAATTCTATAATATAGGGGAAAATAATATTTTGGGCAACTGGAAGGTAGCAGCAATTGTTGCGAAGGGCCATAGAGCTTTCATATATAAACATGGAAAAGGTAGCATCACCGATAGGTAGCAGCGAACCCATGAAGGGCCATAGACACAGACCATATACAAACATGGCATATAGCAAATATATAGACAATAAACGCAAGAAGACACAACATAAGAAGGAAGCAATACCTTGTTCACGAAGAGTTATTCATCTTCACGAGAGCTATTCATCTTCTCTAGCAAACAAAAAAAAAAACTCACGTGAAAAGTCTAATGGGTTAGGGTGAGATTTGAGATAGGGTTTGGTATTTATACCTCCCATTTAAAAGTCACACAAATTCAACATTAAAAAAAAATCCATCTAAAGTCTTGATTGAATTTGAATACCACTAGATTTGGACACCCTCTTTAAAATATCCTAATAGTCCTTATTGAATACCACAAGACTTGTTTAGTTTATTTAGAAGTCTTAAGTGAATATGAAAAGACTTATTTATCCCAAAATAGTCTTTTAAAATCTTAATTGAATACACCTCCCAAAGTTTCCTATAAGAAGGCACGTTGCACCCAAAAAAAAAAAAAAAGCACGTGTGGTGGAAAAAATGAAAGTTAAAAACTTATCTAAAAAGAAAATTCTTATCAATTCTCATTAATTCAATATTCATGCGATCAATTCTTATCAATTTTCATTCATTCAATATTCGTTTATAATGTATGTACCTAGTTTTAAATCAAGAAATATTTACAGCATTTTACATTACAAAGTAACAATGCTACTAATTTTTGCTATTTGTTATATAATTAAGGAAAATTGTAAAGAGAAAGAAGAGAGATTAGAGTACCAAGTAATAAAGGATACTACCAAGAAAAGGGATTACGTTTCCAAGAAAAAAAAGGAGGAGAGAGAAAATAATTTTATTTTATTTTTATGAGAGAAAAAATAAAAAAAATAATTGTTTATTTAAAACATTAAAACTATTTGTCATGTCAGATTTAATCTCAACTATTAAAAGTGGAGTAATCTAATGGCCCAAAAATTATGTCAAAACTTGTGTTAAAAATATGATGTTATGGATCCACCCCCATTAAGGAAAATTGTAAAGAGAAATAAGAGGCATAGAGGAAGACAACATAAATTAGTCTATCTTTTGTTGGATATTCTATCTTTAACTTCTTCTTTTTTGTTTTGTTGAATTAGGGTTCCTGACCTGATTATTTAAATTCTAGGTGATCTGATCCCCTATAAAAAGGACATAACCTTGGCGAAGCACGTCAACCCGAGAGAGAGAGAGAGAGAGAGAGAGAGAGAGAGAGAGAGAGAGAGAGAGA
>NW_018921328.1:377597-398833 GCF_002207925.1 Prunus avium
TATATATATATATATATATATATATATATTGTATAACATGAACTATTTCATTTTTTTGGTTGCAATAATCATAGCAACTAATTAAGTTATATTTTGTGTTGGGGCTACAAAAGTTTATTTCGAATGGAAAAACAACAAGCTTCAATTGGAGTACAAAAGGAACATAAACTCAACGTCGTTAAGGATGTGGTATGCTCTGACTACTTTTCCTTTTATTTTATGACACTGCATCAGTTGATCACGTGATGCTTGTATAACAGTAAAAATATGATGTTGCACCTACTTCTTATGTAGATAATCGAAGGTCGAAGAATCATAGGATATGAGTTAAATTATGTCCCATCTCAATCTTATTTTGCTGGAAAAATATACTTTGTGAATGGCAAAGAAAGGGAGGCTCGATTTTTGAAGTTCGAAAAATCGGAGGAAGCCTTGGCTAATAAGATATTTACTCAAACTTCCAAGTTAAATCATGCGTGGATCTTGAAACCTTACTTCTTTGCTTATTATGAACCTCAAAATATTTGGATTTTGTGCTACGATCGATTTGATCAACTTCTAGGTGAAATGGTGGACGATGAGGATCCTGCAATACCATTGATAACTAACAATCCTGATCGTCTAATTCGTTGGTGGCGCAATGTAATTCGGTATAATATGTTCACGTCCTTTTTGTTTTTGTGTTTCAAATATGTATTTTATAGTAATTAATACTGATAATGTTTTTGATCCATTGTGCAGGAATCTTTTACGAGCAGTAAAACATATACATTTTCATGACCTTTTTCATATGGGTTTGGAAGACACACGCAATTATGTTGTTGTTTCCAATGGAATCAAGATTATTAATGTCCAAAATAGTTTGGAAGATCTCGATGATCCTGTATATCCTGAACAAGTAAATTCGTGGAGAATTAAGGACTTAAAAGCACTGAGGAACATGTTAAAGAAAAACATACTGTTACCGGGATATGATTCTTGGCTTGATCGTAATTATTTCTTTGATTTCTTTGATAATGAAGATTATGAGTAAGTTTACTAGTGTTACAACTTTTATTTTGTTCCTAAATGTACTAAGTGAAAAAAATTACGTAGAATATGTTCTTTGGCTCACAAACCTTAGTTTTTAATGATTTTTTTTTTCAGGTACTGTGCATTTGTGAAGCAACTAAAGAATCATCCCTTTTTATTGACTCATGCGGAAAGAAGGCGGTGGTTTGTTGAAATAAGGCTCCTCGTAGATGAAAGTGAGTTGAAGAGAATATTAGATGATAGGGCATTCGATGAGTATAGAGACTGGAATTGGTTTAAAGATAAGGCTCCTCGTATCCAAAGAATATATGAAGATCCGAACAATAAATATGATGGTAAAAGTGTACGGGACCTTGTAGAATTTTTGAAAGATGTATATCTCGATGGGGAGGAGGCTGCGGACACTGAGGTCAGAAGATCGTATATGAAGTTCTTGAATCAGATATATACCTTCATATGAATGTAAATGTAAGCAGTTTGAATAAAATACTCTTTTCTTGGAGCTTTCATCCTTATAATTACAGTTCGGGAGTTGGGAGATAACTGTTTTATTGGGAAAGTTTTTAGTTTCTAAAGAATGTTCGAAGACATCACTATTTTCTTCTTGGCCATATTTTGATATCATGTATGCCAAGTAGCAATGATAAATCTTATATTTACTCTAAAGAGCACACAAGGGAAGGGAGGGGGTGCTAGTTTCATGCTCCATGCTTGAGTTAGGTTATGGGGATTCAAGTATATAACATGTGCATGGAAAGCTAGCTACGGTCAAGCTTGTATAATTAAATATTTCAAGCCATTTAAATCCTTGTCGAATTATGCAATCTAATTCTTGCAATTTATTTTTGCTTATTATGTATTTGTCTATCCCTTCGTCAAGGAAAATTATGATTGCAATGAATAAACAATATAATTCTTGATAGATGTGATACATATACTATTTTTCGTATGTATTGTGAGTTCGAATTTTTGATTCTTTATAATTTGTAAGATGCACACATGAAATCCTGGCTTTCACCACTGCTTGCACACCCTCATGGTTGGCCCTGACATTATCTTATTTATTGAACATCAATGAGATTTAGACTTGACCAAGATATAACAACAAATCAAAAATTCCACAACATGTGGAACTCAAAATTTTGAAAATTGATTTGGTTTATGTAGTATTCTACTTTTAATATGAATTTCAATTCAAAACAAGAGGATGTGAGACAAAGAGATGTCATTATTGTCTATAAGAAGACGGCTATAGATCAGCGTATGCTTATATGTATATATATACCTTGAAGAAATAGGCCGCCTCAAGAAAGTATATTAGATGCCATATCCATCAACTTTCTCTGCCTCCAAAGCAAAGTTTTCCTTTGATGTCATCAACGGAGGAAAAACTTTGTTTGTTGTCATTTTTATCTTTGTCACTAGGATATTATTCTTTTTATCAGAAATAACACAACAATCATCTTCAAATTTCACCAAGAATCCTCTTTGCAAAAGTTGTCCCACACTTAAACCGGAAAATTTCGATTTCTATCGCTGCATTTCAATTTTTGGTACCAAAATCACAACAACAACAAAATTAAATAAATTTGACTGTAAAATGAAAAAATAAAAAAATTGTTAATAATAGGAGTGGAAAAAAGTGGTCCCGGCGGGGCTCGAACCCGCGACCTTCGGCTCATAAGACCAACGCTCTAACCAACTGAGCTACGGGACCGTGATGTTAGGTAAATTTTGAGCCAAATTAGGAACATACAGCACATCATAGATAAGTTTTGGAGTACCTTCTTTTGTTTGCACTGAAATGATACATTTGCCTTCCACGTTGTGTAGTTTTCCATCACCAAGCTTGACTTGTGAGTTCACCTTTTCTTCTAACTTGACAAAGCATTGCTTATTTCCTGTCATATGATTACTGCATCCGCTATCCACGTACCAAACATCTTGTGAATCTTGATGTGAACTGAAACATGTATAAAATAATTGCTCTTGAGAGTCATTGTTCTCAGTAAAATTTGCTTTCATTGTTTGTTTGACATATGCAGTCTCTTTATGAATGGTTGGGTATCCTGCACCGAGTACATTTGTATCGGGGATATGCACTTTTATGCTCATATTTGTTGCAAACATAGCATTGAATGGATGATCTTCCGTTTTCATTATTTGAATTATTGCTTCCTTGTTGATTATTGGAATTGTTGCTTCCTTGTTGATTATTGAAACTGTTGCCTCCTTTGTTGGAGTTTCTATGCCTGATCGGTTCATAATTGTATATCATTTTGTACCCTTCTAGCTTATGATTTGGTTATGTTTTTGAGTTAAACTTGTGCTTTTAATCCTTTTTGTGTTTATCTTTCAGTTCATTGAGCTTTAGGTAATAATGATGGCTTTAGAGAGCATAATTCATGCAATTCAAGCATGTTAAGGCCTAATTTGGATGAAGGGAAGAAGTGCTTAAAGACAAACTCATTTTGGCTATAGCCCCCTGCCAGTCCAGTTCCGTAGGTCATATTGCAAGCTTTGTTTCAGCAATCTACACAGCTCGGATGAGGCAGCATTCTTCATGAAAGTTGTTCCAATGGGTGTGTACTATAACATATCCAAAATTCAGCCCCATTGGATAAATATGGAGTCTGTTACCTAGCAAACACAAAGCCATGCTCAGGATGGATTTTATCAGCGCGCAAAATGAGTTAGCAATTTGTTTTGGCCTTAACTTCCCCCTCCGACCTTGGATTGGCCCAAATGATATATGGCTGGAAAGAAGACATTCTGAACTTCAAGTTTGACGGCGGGGCTCGAACCCGCGACCTTCGGCTCATAAGACCAACGCTCTAACCAACTGAGCTACGGGACCGTGATGTTAAGTTTTCGTGCAGTTATTATATATAACATAAAATAAAACAATATTTGTAACAATGGGATTTTATCCTTTTTACAAGTAGTTTGTTTGGTTTCGTTTTCTGATGACAGTGAAAACCAATGATCACGACATAACAAACAACTAATAGATAGTGCATAGGTAAATGCTTATTATTATGAGGGTGTATCCATCTAGCTTCACCTAAGAATATTCAAACATATATGATCTAAATTTGCGTAGCTAAAGTTTCGAAAATTTTCAATTTGATTCTGACATCGTGACATGATATTATTAATCTACTAATATTGGAAGATGGATATTTCTTAAACGTCATGACACATCAATTATGTAATGTTGTATGATGTATATTTGTTATATGTGAATTTTATGACACATCAACTAAGGATATTTCTTTTAGGTGAATTCTATGACATAGTCCGCACACAATCCGTATATGAGCTTGTCGCCATTGTCGTCATTTCTTTGTGAAAATTATCTTCTTTGCATTACGTGGCTTATTTTAATTGCTTATTAAAAAGGTTATCGAATCAGATAAAGATAAATAATAATCAGTCACCCACTTCAGGTCTCGACTTGGTAAAGCTGGTTCGTGAAAGAAGTGAGTAAAAAAAGAGCGAAGATGACGCTGGGTCTGATCAATGCGGTGCTTCCAGTGAACCAATTAATTCATGTAAAGAAAGCGTAGATAAATCTTTTGATTCTTCTATTGCGACAGCGACATGATCATATTTTGGTGGTAGACTTCGTAAAGTTTTCTCTACGATTTTCTTGTTTGGAATTGTGTCCCCATAACATCTGATTTGGTTCACTATCCCAGAAACCTTTGTGAATAATGCTTGAATGGATTCAGTGTCTTTCGTTGCTCGCACTGAAGATCTCCACGCTGACGATGCCGTTGATCCTCTCGATATCTATGATATCCTTTCCATTTCTCGCTGTCTTTTTATTTATTTATTTATTTACTTGGATTTTTTTTTCTGATTGATATCTGCAACACAGTTAGTTCAATTAAGCGAAATGATGGTCTTTGTTTTGTCAACTTTGCTGAAATTTGCGATCTTTGACTGGAAATTGTAAATTTCGTGAGGGATATTAGAGATCCAGAGCACCCATATTCCTTAGAGCAGCTCAGCGTGCTTTCAGAGGAATCGATCACCGTTGATGACAAGCTCGGTCGTATTCTGTGAGTGTTTCTGAGCTGCAGTTCAGCTTTCTCTGATCATTTTGATTCTGGGTTTCTTAAGAATTTACCAAAGTTTTGATCTTTTTCTTCTTCTTCACTGTTTTGGTCAAATTCATTTTTTAGGATAACTTTCACGCCGACTATTCAGCATTGCAGTATGGCAACAGTGATAGGTCTTTGCCTGAGAGTTAAACTAAAACACTGTTTCCCTCCTCATTATAAGGTCAGTTTGCTATGTTAGAAATGTTGGTGTATTTAGCTTTCAAGCAATTAATTTACGCGTCCTGTTTTCAGTGCGATCTGTTTCAGTTATGAGGCTGACAATGAGCGTAGTTGCAACTTGCAATAGGGACCAAAGTTTGATGCATTTTAGTCCATTGATGCTAGACGGGACACATCATTCTCTATTTCTCTCGGATAGTTCGCACTTAGCTGCTAGTTGGATAATGTGATAGTTGATGTATGCTTGACCATCTGTTAATTGGCGCATAATGTGATCTTCTAGCATTACTTCAACTATAAATAATCTCTCATTTCTTGGGGATCCCCTAGTTTTCCCTCCTTTTTCCAGAGGGTGCATAGAGAATCTATCCTAGCGAATAAATTCCAAGAGATAAAGAGATACAACTCTTCATAAGAAACTTGTAGGAAAAAATACAAATAATATGCATTACTTTTAACAAAATCATCCCGGATGTAGCCAGGTAGCCTAGCAGTTTGCATTGTATAATACGGGATAGTTGAGGTTACCGACTGAATTAAACTGAGTTTACCATCAATGAGAGAGTATTAGTCTTCCAAGAGGACAATCTACTATCTGGCTTGAACTTTGTCAATAACTTCTTTGTAGGTGCGTCTAGAAACTCTCTCTTGGATGAGAGGTAAGAGGAAATGGGAGAAAACATGCACTGAAATCATTTTGAAATATGTATGCCAACTATCAAACCTTTAGAAAGTTCAAAATTAGAAACTTGAAATTCTTGCAATTGTTTTGACAGTATCAAATTTTCTTCATGTGCCTCTTGATACTCAAAAAGACTAGTATCTGCTCCAACACATGTCAGAGAAAGAGTGAGAATGTGAGCTGGTACAAAAAAAATTGAGCATTTTCAACTGAAATTGACAAATGATGAGAAATGGAATTCATGTCCATTACCGTCATGTCTGAAAATACAGACCCGCTTCTGCCTCGCGAAGCACAAGAAGCCTCTGCGGTCGTCCCAGGAGTAGACATTGGCACCCTTCGCCTTTGTGATCACCGCGATGGTGCCCAAGTTCGGGAGGCCATGAAACGCTATTGACTCAGACAGTGATAGAAGGAGCTCTCTTGATTCCAGGACCTCCATGGAGACCAAAGGCTTCTTCGAAAAACCGGACAAGTTTCTCTCCAGTGTGTCCGGTTCCTGATGCAGCTTGTGCGCGTGGTAATCGGAAGGCGGAGAACGGTCGGTACTGGAGGAGTCCGGAGCGTAGATTTTGAGAGAAGTCATCCTGTCATGTGCGTAGGGAACTGTTGGAGTCAGACCAATTGTTGTTAGATTGGTATTCAATCCGCTTACTTCGGTCTAATATATTTAGGCAAGAAAAGCTAATACTGGGTTATGAGTTTTCTGAAATAAGGGAACAGAAATACATGGACAGACACATTAAGTAGTATGCCATCTAAGAACCTAGTCATCCTGTCATGTGCGTAGGGAACTGTTGGAGTCGGACCAATTGTTGTTAGATTGGTATTCAATCTGCTTACTTCGGTCTAATATCTTTAGGCAAGAAAAGCTAATACTGGGTTATGAGTTTTCTGAAATAAGGGAACAGAAATACATGGACAGACACATTAAGTAGTTTTGATATATATTACCAAGCTAGTTGATTTTTCCCTCGAGATGTGTCAAGTTACAAGAAAGCATCAATCTTATTTTGGGAATTTCCAGGGTGCAAGAACTAACTTTTCATCATTGTATGTTGACATGTTTCTCCTCAAAATGAAGGCTGAGAACTGAGATTGTAAAGTTGGCTCTTTTCATTTTTATAGTTAACAAGCAGTTGAATGATAAAGAAAGAGTGGCTGCTGCCCTGGAGAATCCCAACCTTCGCCAACTCGTGGACGAGTGCCTGTATTCCAATGAACTCTGACCAAGTAAAACTTCACAGCTCAAAACCCACTGTACAGAAGAAACTTTAGTAGTTCATATGTAATAAGAAACTGCTTTGTTGTATTGTTAATCTGCCTTTTTGCCTCTATTAAGTGAAGTTGCTTTACAGTGAGTGGCCTTGTTATGTCTACGTAAAGTTCATCTGCAAAAGCTATCATGTAAAATAGGAAGGAAAACATAAGTTGCAAAGCGTGTGTGTGGTCTGTGTTTGGATTATCTTAGTGTCTAATGTGGTTGGTTGGCTGGCCATCTTTTGGTGTGGACAACCCGTCAAATAAAATAATCAGAAATTTCATCAGTTTATGAATATAAAATTAAGCCTGAGATGCCGCCCATGCGTTTCAATCTTTCGTCAGTAAACGGTTTTGCTTTGTTTTCTTTTCCCTTCAAATAGTCTTCTCTTATTTTTTATGTTTTGGTAAAGACTTCATATAGTCGTCTATGTGTTCGACACCTTAAATCAACGTACTTCTTAATCGCAATTATTTAATATCTCTAAAGTAATTAAGGAACATCATAATTCTTACCATCCTGATAAAATGGAAAACAAATGGGAGTATGCATTGAATTTTTAGGTACCAAGAAATCGGATAGCTGACCCCGACCAGCTATGAACAAGTGTAACTAAGTGCTTGGAATTGGTTAGCTGTTTATGACCTGAATGCACCATGCTTAAGTTTTGCGTTGTAATCGAAATGAAATTTTGAAGCAGTTGGCAACAAAGTTCTTAAATCAAGAGGGAACAAAAGATACATTGAAAAAATAGAAGAAACATATTACAGTGTATGTTTTAAGGTGAGAACATTAGGAAAACAACACAGAGGTTTGTCTGTTTCCCTCATGGTTAGCAGTTAAGCACGGTGGACCACATGTTTATTAACCTGCATCAAGGAACTGAAACATGAACATTCCAGTCCACATTTTGGAAATTGAAACTAAACTTCTATATATAAGTTCAGCTCCTGCTCATCGTATAATTTTTGTGATTCTTCCTGATCTGGGCATTAGGCAGGGTGCTCAGCTAGCTATAGGTGCAATGGGGAGGGGCCCCGGCACCACCTCCGCTCCTGAAAGCCCATTTTTTATGTGGCAAGGCTTCTCATCAAATCCCCAGAACTTGGCAGTTTTCACATCATCCTCAGCCATCATTCGTGAAAACTCCTCATGGTCGTACTTTAGGGTGGCTTGACCCCCGAACTCACTCGGAAGATTTTCAACATCAAAGAATGTCTTCATGAGCTCTACACTTTCTTTACCTTTGGGGTATACAAACTTCACCTTCTGAAATGTCTTGGGATCCAGGAAGTACTTGACAGCCTACAGAAGTGAAACCAGCGGGAAGTTCATCAAATGACAGATATGCGTGCTAAGCTACAAATAGTGTACCAATAAAAGTGTATATAAGTGAACTTGTAGTACAACTCTTATCTAAAATGAATTTTCAGATTTACATCCATGAGTTTATCAGGTTGAACAGGACCCTTTACTGAACAAGCTTGAAGAACCCATGTTTGAACTTCTGCGAATGGCATACTGAAAAACGGAAATGAAGGCTATTCCATTCCATGCTGCAGATCCTCATCCTCTTCTTGTGTGTGTGTGTGCGCGCGCGCGTGCCCGTGGGTGTCATGCTAAGTTCAAAAGTTGAACTGTTCTAAATCTAGTGGTGGAAGTAATCAAATTGCCTTCCAGTTGAAATTTAATTAACTAAATTTTATTTTCTCAATAAAGTTGAAATGTTGGTGCTCAAACTTCAGTTGAAGTTTTGTGTGTGCAGTGGATGTCCGTGTCAATAACAACTTAAAAAATTTCAACAGTTAAGTAGTTCAAACCTTCCAGAACGCCTGAAAAATCCTTGGTGGGTTATAAAGAAATGCAACCGCAAGCCTCTCGGGGTAATGGTTCTGTAGAATGTAAATAATATCACGGGCTGTCTTGACCGAGACATTGGTGTTCAACGAGAATCCAGAGAAGTCAACCAACCACGACATTTGTTCTTGACCTTCAGGAAGGTTGAGGATACCATTTTCTATAAGATAGACTAAATGGCGGATATTACCTTCAGGTGAGTTTGTGTTCTGAAAGAAAGAAAAGAAAAAAGATAAAGAGTTAGATCTATTTACTAAAATCTACAGACAGTGTAACCAATTTTTGTGGGGGGTGGGCAAAGCCTACAACAGACCTGCATTGCTGGCCTCATTATAAGCACAGTCCTCCCAAGTCGATCATGGAAATTTGCTCTTGACACTTTCCCAGTCTCACCTTCATGTGCTATTTCATGCTGAACAATGACATATTTCCATGGTAAGCAAGTACAACTTAAACCAAACGATAGTGAACTAAAATTTAACATCAAGAAGTTGCAGATCATGTAAAGGAATTAAATGAACGCACTACATATGCAATGTGGTTAGAGAACACCATCTGAGTCCACAATGAGTTTATTCTGCCATATCTTTGATGTGGACTACATGAAAACAGCATATGCAAGCTTAGGCATCCTAACATTGCTTCTTTTTCTTTTATTTTCAGTTAAGACCAAAGACTCAAGGCCCCATGCCCTCATGGTTTTTTTTTTTCCAAGGTGATGTTATGTTGATTTCCACAAGAATTCACACTTGAAAATGATCGTTTTATTTGCAAGCAGAGGTAATAAGATATTAAAAGAAACAAACAGTACTAGAACCGCAACGTATCCATTTCTAGTTTTTGCATGTCAGAAAAGTTCATCTGAATTACCCAACGAGTTTCTTCAGGCTTATAAGTTGCCCTCCACCTGAGTGTCTCTTCCACCATTTTCTTCGCCTTATCAAGATTCCAGCTCCGAGCTTCCAAATATCTCCGAAGGCATGCATCAGTGCAGTACTTCAGATTACGTCCAGACAGGGGGCCAAGTGCAGCCCTGAGTTCTTTGACCTGATTGCAAATTTGTTTCACCCAATGTCAGATTTCAATATTTGTTATGTAACTTAACCTTTTCCGTTCAAATTTGTTTTGCAAATAAGATAAGAAGACAAGGTTTAAATTTTTTTGCTCATTTAACAATTATCATCATGTGTATGCTAGAGAAGCCGATTGATTTACTTGAGATTAAAGCCCTTTGGATGGACAATTGTACGCTAGTTGTTTTCCAACAAAATAAAAACCCAGAAAAGTAATTGAATTTGTTACCTTTGCATCTTTTTGTGCAGAATCATCCTCTGGGGATGGTTTTTGAGCTTGTCTTCTCAGAAGATACATGTTGGTCACCAATTGACTTCACTTCAATCTACAGTAATAACATTGGTAAATAAAAGGCGAAACAAAAATCTGTAGGTCCTTTTTTTCTCTTGAATTCCTCTTTTAAATACAATCAGTGTATCTACAACAATGCATTAACTTTTAGAAAAAGCAAAATTCACCAAGCACTTCACGTCAAAACAGAAAAAACTTAGAAATCCAAAACATGAAAATTCTTCTACAGCATATTGGAAAACTAGTCGATCTTCATGTTTAAGCTACTATTCATCGAGATTGAACACAGCACCTTAGTTTCATATTTGAAGCTGAGATGTGGTGTGCTGGTCAAATCCCTCTAGATAAAAACGATCATAATAATTTCTAACAAAATCAGATAATCATTCAAGATCCATTTTAAGAAATGGTCAAAAGGGTCTAGCTACACTTATTGGAAAATCATTTGGGAGAGACAGATCTAATTAAAACTCAGGAAGAAAAAAAACATGAATATGCAAACGAGAAAAAGGAAAATACCAAACTGGGTTAAGTCTTGATCAGCTATGCGTTTTTAAAAAAAATCTCAAAAATCTCAAAAATCTCATCTTTTATTCTTTTGTAAGCATAATGAAATGAATAGCTTAAAACGTACCTGGGTTCAGCAGAGGAGAGAATGAAATGAAATGAATCAGCTCTTGGTCAAGCGTAGGTAGCTTTTTGCTTAGCCTTTTACGGCAATTAAAAATGTTACAGAGACAGAGACAGAAGGGAGAGAGAGAGAGAGTCTGTGTGATTGGTTTGATGTTGATTCTTGACCTTTATGAGGGTGTCATTTAGTGGGTTTTATTTACCAGGACAAGAACAATGTGAAGGAGAGAAGGGAAATTGCAGGAGTTGGCCATCTCTAGTTGTCTCTGCATTTATAGTGTTAAAAAAGGGTAGGACTTGATGACTGAGAATTGATGTTTGCTGTGTCCTGTGTGTGAGAGGCCACCAAAGTTGGCTCCAAGTCCTTCAAAGACTGCGACTGACTTTATCAAAGTGGGGGGTTTCTTTGTACCTCCCCTTGGCCCGCTCCCCATTCATTTCTCATTTCTATTTCCTCTATGTTTTCCCTATTTTTTTTTAATATTAATTTCTTATTATATTTTTATTTTTGTGTGAACGTTTTCCATCTAATAGTTGAACAAGATCTTGTTTCCCAAAAAAATGTTTATACAAGATCTGGCTAGTGAGGTGTTTTACTAATATAACAAAAAAAGATAATTATCTGTAGATATGGATTAGATAAGTTGATTATGACTGTATTTACTTCTTTACATCTAAATTTTGATAAAACCAAAAAGGATTTTCGCCACCTATTTACGTTTCTTTTACCAAAGAGTATATCATGTGGTATTGCCATAATAAAATGAAATCATATTAGAATAAATTATTTTAATTCACAATTTGATCATGCTTATTTTGTTTGACATGTGATAGATATAGAAGTAAACGGTGAGAATACGTCTTAAATTAAGATGGTGAGTAATAAATGAACTCATGAAAAAAATTCATGTTGCTTGATTGTAATATACTAATATGTATCAATTACATTAATAATTCTTCTTTTCTGCAAATGATGTATTAGTATAGTGGTTTAGAGCAATTGCTCCTTGAACCTTCAGAAAAAAATTCATAAATTCAAATCCTAATATCCATGTAGTGTGTGAGTTTAATATGTTATCGCCTCTCTATATGGATTACCAAGATAATTTTCACCACCTTCATTTTTGATCAAATATCAAATATCAAATATCATTATTTCCATAATCTTTCTACTAATTATTGGCATTGGCATTGTGGCCGAAGTTGCGTTATTGACTGATAATTTTCACCACCTTCATTTTTGATCAAATATCAAATATCATTATTTCCATAATCTTTCTACTAATTATTGGCATTGGCATTGTGGCCGAAGTTGCGTTATTGACTGGCCCCGCCTACCAAGAAATAGGGTTTTGGGTGGGAAGACCCATCCCACTTTATTTTAAAGTAGTTCCCTTTGCCCTTACATATTTTTTTACATACATTTCAAATGTTTCTAGAATTCTTAACATGTAATAATTTATTCTTTCTTTTTCCTATTGGATAGATCGCCGGCTATAGAGGAGGGAAAAGCTTTAATATTTGAATTCCCATTAAGAGGCAACATTCTACCTGATTTTAGTATTTGCTTTAAGATGTGTTGTCCTCTAGGTCTCCCAGGTGTGCCATGTGTTCATATCCTATAAAAGATTGCACTTTTATTATAGAGTTGACTACAAATAATTGCATGATTAAAAATTCAGCATAATTCGTGGGTACCTCTCATTTCTTCTCTCTACTTCTCTTTGTTTGTTTATTAACGCATGAATCACACTAATCAATCATGGAGGACCAATTTGCACAATTATTAAGGATTTGGACTTAATTAATCACACAACCTTGTGTTTGGTTTTCCATTCTTCTATCTATATGGCTGTTAAAAATATTACCTTACTTTATCATATAAAATAAAAAAGATTATGCGCAAATCGAATCTAGCCTAGTGGGAAAGGATCTTGAATTGCAGATCAGTTGTCTCAAGTTTGAACCTCCATGACACCATGATAGTGTGTATAAAGGGACTTGTAGCTCAAATGGTTAAGAGCCCCTGCATCCTAAATCCTAGGTTCGATTCCTCCCATACTACTGGTATAAAAAAGATTATATAAGGGCCAACCTCTGTTGAATGTAGCATTGGGTAGCTGAACCTCTTGGTTGTTTGTTTGTTAGGACTTGGGATCGGGCATCTTGAAAAAAATTTATGAATATTATCACAACCAAATGGCTTCAGTGAAAAGTTATGAAAGGAAAGCGACTAGAAGCTTGGATCGTCAAAATAGGTGCCTCGTCATATTTCTGTTGGGCTATAAGTTTGATCCGCGCATTAAAGTTGACAATCAAAACGCCAGATGGTTTACGGAATGAGTCAATATCAGAAGCAAATGAGAAGAAGTTTTTTAGGTGCCAATTTAAAAGGGGAGGCCATGATATTGATAGTGATATTTGGCTCATGTCGTGAGGTCCAAAAATGTATACGTTTTGATTTTGTTACAACCGCCCAAGCCTTGGCCATGGGAAGTGATAGTTTGGTAATATTATCGGTTGACTGAAAACAATGCTACTTGGCGTGTTTTGATCCGGATGATGAAATTGTGAAAATGACCGTACAACGTTTCATTTTTGGGAGATTCACTATTATAACCAATATAGGAGCCCAAATTATAATATAAAAAATCCTTATATCAAATGAACTTTAAAAACACACCAAAAGTCCATTTACAACATAACAAAGAGGTTTTTATAAATTACCATCAATTTCTTAAAACAGGCCTAACCGCAAAACCTCATAAAAATACCAAAAACACTCAGTAGGGTATCAAAGTAATTTAATAATCAAAATTAAAAGGCAAACTGTCATTTTGTAGGTTTTTTTTGGATTTATTTATAGAAATTAAATTGTGTAAGATTTATCTATATCATTAGTGCTAAGAATGGGTATAAGACTAAATATCTCTTCTTCTTTTTCTCTATTTCCTTTGATCAGGCTTCATTTTTCTAATTCTTTGTTCTTATGTGAACTTATATGGTTGACTTCGGGTGTAGTGAAAATGATTGTCCTAGTTTGAAGTTAACAAACCTAGGGCGTAACTTCAACCGAATGAGAACATTCAAACCGAGATCATAGAATGCTTTGAGAACATTCAACCCGAAATCATAGAATGAGAACGGTCAAACACAAAATCAGAGGGCAATGAGTAGAGAAATCCGAGATCGTGTTGACTATGAAATGTTATTTATAGAGATCAATAAAAGCTGATATCCAAATTGAATTTATATGCAAATCAAGAACAATCTTGAAGTGGATGCAACTAGTATGTATCATTAGAAGTTAGAACTACCAAGATCTCAGGCTGGTTAAAGAACATAAATGGCCCATAATAAGAATGAGCTGGGTGGGTAGATAGATACATAAGACTGCAGGCATTAAGTTTGAGCTTACACATCCCGCATGATTTTGTACTCTCTGGTCTTTGGCAAATGGGCATTGAATTTCAGACAAATCATTGATATGAAATCTTATACTGGCTAAAAGAAGAGCATAAATTTCAATGACCAACAACCTCCCAAAGCCACAACTGGGTCCAGGGATCCGGCTCTCTTCCACCACACCACTCACCTTCTAAAATAAAGCAACAAGAAAGACATAGCCTCGGTTGGAGGGGGGCAGCTGCTGTGCAATTTATGAAGTTTAGAACAAGCAGTAAGTAGCAAGCAGAAAATTAGAGGCAAGTTTTTAATGGAAAAGCATGTGATTTCCTTAAAAAGGATGCACTCACAAATGTGTTTATAAATTACATAATGCAATCCAGTACCAGATAAACCAAGTTCATTGCATAAACCAGCTCCTGTTGTAAAAAAAAAATAACCAGGAGAAGATCAAAAATATTCATTTAGAAACAAACAATTTGATTCATGTAACATTTGTCAGGCAAGAAAACAAAGAAAAACAGTCACTTATTTTTTTATTTTTTTAATCTTGCATTCTCTCCTCTTCTCTTTATTTTTGGAATAGTGTCATCCATTTACAAAGGAAAGTGACTTACTTTAAACACCCGACTTCATAATCCAAAAGATAAACAGTTCATCACAACACAGAAAATGAAGCTCTCCTTTTTCCTGGTCCTCAATAGCTGGGCAGCCCATCAAGTTTTCCTAATAAGGGAAAACAACCCGTAAAGAGCCCATGCACACCAAGACCCCAATTGAATGTTAGGTAACATGTAAGCGAAATAGGAGGGACAAGATGACAATAAAATTCCGACCAAAAACGTAGTATAAATTTTTCAGAAGGGAAACCCAGCCCACCAAACCAACCGCACGAACAAAAGATGGTAGATCTGGGTGGATTTGAACCACCAACCTCTCGAAAGCCCAATAAGGACTTTGAGCGCTCTGCCATTTTTGAGCTACAGATCTTTTGATTTCACGCAATTTCCCACGGGCCGGCCTAGAAATAGTCTGACAAATTCAGCAGCCGGACACCAAACACTCAAAACAAATCTTCGGATTGCAATTCCAGCAGGACAAAGCAAATCCTACTCTCCAATAAGTATTCTATTTTTACGTTAAGATTGATTATATATTTCTAATCTTGGTCATTAGCCATTTAATTGCATTCATTTTGCATTCATTAAAAATGTTAGAGATGTAAATAAGACCAATTACCTCACCTAATACCCGCCGCACAGAGTTGAAAGTAGATTTCGGAAGTGTGGCGTCTATTAAGCATAGAAAGCACTGCACTCCACTGTTTTATACCTCAGTACAGAGCCTCTCCATTTTTGTGAAACTATTCCTCAAGCACAACAGCCGTTAAGTCATCGAAGGGTTTGTGTGAATAATATCTTTTCAAGAAGGGTCTGTGTGAATAATATCTTCTCAAGAAAATGACCCGAGAAAACGCCCCAAAAAATAATTGGGGTTTTCAACAATAATGTTGGACCTAACTACATTAAACACCGGTGTTAGTATGTATCATCTTCCCAACGATCTACTTTACTAAAAACTATACCCAAACTTCTAAAAACCAATTTCAGAGAAACAAACACCAAGAAAATTCCAGAAAGTGCAGAAAAGTTCACATCTAGAATGTTACAAACCGAGGTAACACTTCCTCAAAGTCAAAAAGATTCAACTTGACAAATTCGCTGGTCTCGCAACTTCTCTAGGACGGCATGAAACCAGTATTACTTCAACGGAGCATATATTTGGGCAAGTCTTATGAAAGGGTAATGCTAAACTTTACCACATTTTTATACCACATTGTGTAACACAACTCTTATAGAGCCCACCAATACAATGGGACCCATCTCTATAAAAGAGGTAGTAAACAATGTGGCACAAAAATTTGGTAAGCCTAGCATTTATGAAACTATAGTTTGGTTATTGAAACAATACCGCATTTATTTAGCGACTCAGATAAATGAAGGTAAGACGACCCAACCCAAAAGACTATCAACTACTCATGCATTGAACTCATCTTCCAGCCCAACTACTGCAATCCTAATCCATCCCAACCTCACCCACCTTCTCCTTTCTAATTCTGATTGTATCAATCTCTAACAATTAAACAACCACATGAAACACAAGCATACAAAAATAATATCTATAAAAAATATCCAATAAAATAGAAAGAGAAAGAATAAATATTTACTACAATAAAGGATGTATAAATTATTCATCTAATTCAATTGAACAAAAGATAGAGTAATCCATGGGCAGATAAAACTACTAACATGAATAAATATAACCATACCAAATAATCCTTGAAATGACTCAATTAATGAAGGATTACTGTATAAAGTAATACTGAATAGTGATAATAACTTTAAAAACAAAGGCAATGCGAAGCTCAACTCAATTCAGTTTTCACCTCAAAGTTTCGAGAAATATTGCAGACTAACAGAACTTGAACCTTCCCGCAAACAGCTTGTAATTGAGAAGAGTCTTGACTGGTTTATAAACGAGTAGAAACATTCAGGCTTCACTGAGGAAATTGCTTCCAGCAGCCAAACTCCTACAAACCATCTATAATGGGAATACAATCCATTGCTAGAGGCAATATCAGCCAAAAGCAAAAATAATTACATAATATTACAAAGGATCCATAAATCTTGGGAACCCAGAATATACCATAATTTCGGAAGTGCATACCCACAAAATTACAAATAAGAACTCAAGAACCACCACACAACCTCATTTCAGCGCATACAAGAACTGTACTTAAATAAAGACAAGAATTGGTGCAGCTGTATTGAGATTTAGTATTATAAGTACGGATTGCAAAGTATTGCATGATGAATTGAATAAGTGAAGGGTGGGATGTGAGATTTGGGCGCGCACATGATAGCATATAAAAATGGATTACTGTAAACAAATTGAAACTTCCCCAAAATATTATGATTAGCCAAATTACCAAGCAATTAAAAAGACAGTTGAAATTTCTGTTTCATAATTCCGCACATTCATATACTTCTTAATTAAAAAAACCTTTTAATTTTTCCACGGATAAAATATCTTATATTAGATGATATTTACAGAAACTTGAAACCCGTTTGTCTAGAAAACATTACTCTATATAATTAATTCTGAGGTTACCAAATATATTGGATTATGCCTAAAAATGCTTAATCCAATATCAATTCACAGCAGCGCCATAACTACGAGCATAAGACTAATTAATTGGACATGAGGATTGTGAATTAGTCATGACTAGATTAGATTAGATGAATGTCAATTTAAATCATGATCGTGAGTTGGCTGTGCAAGTGGCAGATTTCAGTACTAGAATTAGATAGATGGATGCATATTAATTGAAATAGAATTGGGCAGACGATACCTTTGGACGGCTGAGATTTTGTCGTCGTTGCTGTCCACAATCTGGCATACTTGGATGAGCAGGAGAGCAAAAAATAAAACAGAGTAAAGAGAGGACGACACAGAGCAGCACACACCACACACCAGAGGGAGAGACCCTGGGCAAAACCCCATGCAATCTCCCCTCCAAACCAAAAAATCGTTTCTGTTTTTTTATTAAGGTATTTTGTGACCTGCCATGCAAGCGCACCTGTCATGGCAAAGGTCGGATGACAAAGATCGGTCCAGGACACAGACCCTTCCTCTGAGCCTTTCGTCCCGACATCTTATACATCCGTTGCACAACCCAATCACCCATAAACCCCCCAGCTTTCAGCTTCCCGATCATCAAATTACAATTATGCCATTCGAATATTGAATAAACATACGTTTGACTCCAGAAGAACCAGATCTGCAGCTGAAACGACGTCGGATTTGGTTCAAAACGGTCAAGTCTTGGAAACTCCGAGGACTTGCTATGAACTCCATCATAGTCAATCAGAAACTGCATGAAACAGAAACTGTTAAGCTGAATTCTAGCAGATCTAACAAATTTAAACGAAAGCATAAACAGTATAGTCTTCTTCGAAATCTAGATAAGTTAAACGAATAGAAAACATAGACGAACCTCTAAATCTGAGCCAAAGCACGAAGAAGACGAGCTCAAGCTCGTAAAACCAGCTACGAACCAGCAGCTCAAAACATCTTCACAGCCTCAAATCACCATGAAAACGTAGATCTTGAAAAGACCTACGCGAATTCGAGACATAAAGGAAGAGAAAAGAATCCTTGCAGAACAGATCTGCAAGAGAGGAACCACGGAGGCGCATAGAGATGCGAAGAGAGAGAGAACATTGAGTCGTTGAATGGTTAGGAACCAACCCAACCTAACGTACTTTTATAATAGGATAAATGCGATGGACGGCTGCCATTGCGCCCTTATCTTTAAGATCGACGGCTGGTATGTTATAACGTGGTGGGGTGGTTAGGCGGTGGTATAATTTTCCACGTTACTGTTTTTGACCTTATCAACCACGACACGTTTATTTTGCCGCCTTGACAGCTGGGTCCACTATAATTAGGTTTCTCTCGCGCCTTTCATTCTAGATATTTCGGAATTTGGAAAAGCCCAAGCTCGAAATTACAGTCCTTGAATAGTTTTAACCGGGCCGGACCTAAGAAAAAAGATAAGAGACTACGGCCCGAAAAAATGAGAATTGGGCTGGGGTTTTTGGCCCAAACCTATTATTCCTTCAACAAATCTTGGTCAAATTGCACGTATTAACATCAAATTTCATAGGTCACAACCTTTAGATTTAGATACATAAAGAGAATAACAAAATCATACTAGGTTTCTTTAATGTAAAACTTTTTTTTTTATACAAGCGATATTGAAATCGAACACAAATAAATATCGACATAGTCCTCAAGATTCCTTCAATGGAAAGGTATTTCACTAATCATGTATTAGTCAGGGAGAAGATGACCTGACATTTATCGTTAATAATAATTAGATTAATGGTGCCTACTGTTGCTTGCTTAGCTCACTTTTGGCTGTCTTGGTTGTCTCTCAGCTTCGGCAGCCTGCCTTGGTCCTTGTTTTGCTTTGCCGCCAGTTGTTCCCTGTTGCTGCCGGCCCTGGGCTCTTTTTGTTTGCCTGACAGCTATATGAGGTTAAAGAGTAAAGAAAACATAAAACCGAAACACATGAATTTTAAATGGTATTGTTATTTTAGATCTGGGTGGATTCGAACCACCATCCTCCCAAAGCCCAATTATGGACCCGAGCGCTCTACCATTTTTGAGCTTACAGACCTTGATCTCAAATTCCACTCATCGACGCTAAAACGGGTTAAATCATATCTCCAACCATGGAACTCACCTTTCCAACATAGCTTACGTTTAACGACGACGGTCACAGGTCATCACCAAGGAGACTAGATTATGTGGAAATTAGGTTTACATCATACACGGGTTTCTTACTGATTTAACATGTTTTCCAATCCGAAGCAGCTCTGTTTTCATTCTCTCTTATATTCAACACTTACCAAAATTTTTAAGAAACCAAGATCAGAAAATACCGAGCAATTCACGAGAACCGCAGTGAGTGACACTTGGAAGAATAAAATTTCAGGTTCAAATAGGGAAACCACAAATGAACATCGACTAATTAACATGGAACAGTCTTTTCTTGATTTGCAATATAAGAATACAGTTTTTTTCATATCAAACAACATTTCAGAGTCAATAAGATCGATACCACACAACTACAGAAGATCCCACATAACCTACACAATTAATTTCATGCAGTTTCAAAAATAATGTTTAAATCAAGAACAGTTCCTCCATTTTCAAACCAAAACATCTGTCATCAAATCCCATCCCCCACCTTCTAGTCTACCCTAACCACCTCTACACGATCCCTAATATTTCATTTCATTAATCAGAGTAATCTATATGCAAAATCCACAAACACAAATGAGATTCAATGAATTATACATTATATTAATATAAGTAATTCATTATTCGACCAGAGCCACCATCATAATAACATAAGTTCAACAGAACAAGTCATGAAATTCTGAAATGAAATATATAGGCGAACTACTGCAAGAACATACATAATGAGGTAAAATAATTGAAAACGCTGATTGTAATAACTTCAATAACTTAAAGATGAAATAAAATGTAGGACACTGCTTATCGAGGCTTCGAATAACTTCCAGACACCTACAGTCATTTTTCACCTTATAATCTCCAGAAAGAGAATGCATACAACAGACGCCTTGGACCTTCCCACGACCGCACTGCTTTGTTCCGGTAGAAATCTTGTGCAATCTCCAGAGCTAAGAAAGCTTCCAGCAGTCACTCCTAAGAACAAACTACTGGGAATACAATCCACGGCTCAACGAAAAACGGAGCCAAATGATATAAAATTACAGAATATTACAGGGGATCTATATCTTTTGAGATCCCAATATATAACATAACATAAACTGTAATCCAGATTATAATGAATAAGTACTCAAAATAGTTCACGAGACACCATAAAATTTCATTTCAACTCATGCAATTAGCTGTAGTAACACAAGTAATTAAAAATGTTGCAAAGGTGATGGGAATCTGTGACGAAATACGTATCGCAAGGTATTTTAAATGAGTGGCATGGTGGTATGAGGGATTTGGGATCTGGACGAGCATACGACCACTTCTGTTTTACAGTATTATAGAATAATAAATGGATGCACACCAGTACAAGGAACTTGCCAAAAATATTAGTATTGGA
>NW_018921328.1:399911-478454 GCF_002207925.1 Prunus avium
AAAGAAAGTACATGAATCAGAAACTGTGCGAAGCAGAAACACAAAAAGCTCAATTCGTAGCAGATCTAGAAAATTCGAACGAAGGCATAAACACTAAAGCTTTATTGCAGATCCTTATGCGTAAATCAAATCAAAAACATAAACGAACCTGTAAATCTGAATCGAAGAGCGCGGAGAACAAGCTCGTGCTGGTCAAACCAGCTATAAACGTCAGCTCAAACCATCCTCACAACATAAAACCACCATCAACACGTAGACACTGAAGCGATCAACGCGAATTTGAAAGAAACAGATACAGAAAACGATCCATGCAGAGCAGATCTGCAGGAGAAGAAGAACCGAGGAGGCTCATAGAGTTGTGAGGAGAGAGAAACAGAACGTTGAGGCGCTGAATGATTTAGAACCAGACACCCTAACGTAATTTTATAATAGGGATAAAAGCGGATGTACGGTTGCGATTGATTTCTAAGCTTTAAGATCGACGGCTAAGACGTAATCACAGGGTTTGGTGGATTCGGCGGTAGTCCATTTGTACACGTCTCTGATGCGCTGGAGACAGAGAAAAGAAAACCTTTGCGTTTTTCGTAAGCACTTTCCTTTTTTGAATTTATTATACAACACGTTACCGTTTTTGTCGGGAATCGGATTCACGTCCTTATCAGGTTTCTTACTATAATTAGGTGTCTGTCGCGCGAATTTACTACCTTATCAGTTTTTTACTACAATTAGTTTTCTCTCGCGCCAATTTGTTATCTTTTCTTCTAGATTATTCGACGTTTGCTACGGGTCAAGCTCGATATAAATCGGGATTATATATTAGTGTGTTTCCTTAGGATTGCACGGCTATGATTTTGAACCCGGGTGCCACATGGGGGAAGGGTACCCGTTCGACCATTGCGGTACAACTCCATTGGTTAGGACATGTGTATACTGAAAATTCTTTAATCACAAAGGGATGGGGTGCCTCCAATGACTATAGGTAAGTATTGTCCTCATAAAATATTTTAAATAAAAATGTGACGAAGAAAAATAAAAATAAAAAAAACCATCCATTTTATCAACACAGTTCTGAATTTATTTCTCACATATCCTCCTTTCGGGACTCTCAAAATGATGTGGGCTACATTTACTTTACGTACAAACCTACTAAAATAATAGAAAATTCGACGATACAAGTGAATTTCATTGGTAACAAAAAAATACACAGGGGAACATATTGAGCCTTCCCCCTCAAAATGTATCTAGCACATGCAAGAAAAAAATACAACAATAAATAAACAGGAAAGCAAGCAAGAACACCAAAATCAATTGCAAATCTTGATATCTAAGAGTCTTTGATCTCTTAACATTTCGATATTGATTCGACATTATAAAGTATAACCTATTGAATAATATATGGAAGATGTAAATATATAGATCAACAAAATCTCCAATTGATAATTCACACAAACAAGCAAGAACACCAAAATCAATTACACATCTTGTTTGATAATTCACAAGTCTTAATTGTAAATCCCTAGTTAATACTTCATAAACCCTAAACAATCTCCAAAATTTTAACATCCATACATTTAGAGAAGAAAAGCAAATTGAAGAATTGAAGATTACCTTAGTTTGCTTTAATTAACTCTTGAAAAATGACATATGTTTGTTAATGAGATTTTATTTGGTTGGGATGGGGGTTGGTTGTCACGTGTGGGTTAGTTTTTTTTCTTCCTGTTTTTGGTTCGTCAGACTTCTTGTGGGGTTTAGTTAATGAGATTTTATTTGTGTGGAATGAGCGTTTGGGGCTTGCAAGGGAGGACTGGGATTTTAGGCTAAAAAAAATCAAGTGAGTTAGGCTACACCCCAGATTAGCCTAGACATAAGACCGTCCCTGCCTCTCTTTCAAAAAAAAAAAGACTTACATATATGATATAATTATGTATATACTGCTTTTTTCAATCGTTCTCCTCGCATGGTAACTCACAAAGGAAGATTTATGGATATATAATGAGGGATTCCATGCGTGAGGTTCTTTTGAGGAACCTCACGCATCCTTATATAGCTCTGACATTTCTCTATCATAATGTTTGATTCTCTATTGTAATTCTAACACAATCGTTTTTGGGGCCAAAATATATCAACATAATTTTTTTCTCTCACATTAGGCTTTTGGGTTAGGATTGTTAGTGGTGGTCTTGAGCTTGTGCTACGTTTGGATTTTGCCTTCGAATTGTGCTGCCCTCCTTTTTTAACAGTAATTTCTTCTTTTTTTTAATTTAGGAACCATGAACTCTGCATGCAAATTATTACAAAATCCAAATGCAGATTGAAGCAAATGATCAATTGAAAGACAACTTTAATCCAACGAAAGAGAATGAAGTTTGGTGATTCAATAAAGCCAAAAATGAATGAAATTATTACGAACTTTAAAGCCTTTCCAAGTATTAACATATAATCAACAAATTAAATAAAAATGATTTGCAAAATGAAAAGGAATTATATAGAAAGGCCACCGAATCCACACAGATCAATCCGCTCGCGGGCTCCTTCATTAGTTTGTTGATGCATTGGCCTGAGTTTGGTGTCGTCCTTTCTCCTTCTCCTTCACTTCGCTTCCCTGCGTCTTGTCATAAGCAGGGTGGTTCTCATGGATCAGCTGATCCTGCTCTGTCTTCGGAAGAGACTGGTTTCCCGAAAATACCCCTCCAAATCCTTCCTCATCAGACCTCGTCGCATACCCTTCCCCAAATGAATGAGACATCGCATCTCTAATTAATATACAACAAACAAAATGTACCCAGATTAACACTACTAATCCCTCGTTATGAATCAACAAGTCAATTAATTATGCATGTGATGTGAGAAATACCATTCTAATATCCGTATCAATCATCATAAACAGTTGATTATATACCAAATGTTAGTTCACAATATTTGATACATTGTCGATATTCTCATGTGACGTGACGTGGGAAATACCGATTGAATATTGACAATGCACCGAATAGTGTACAAAAACCAAAAACCCGATAAGTTAACATGGGAGATAACAATAAGAAATGTGTAGACTAACCCAGTTTTCTGCTGGTTAGGGTTCTGTGTCTTGTCCATGTTATGTTTACTATCTGGATCAGTAGAAATAGTTGCGTTCTGCCTAAATCGGATCCCGGAAGGATTTTGGACTAAGTTTGAGAGCGATTGGGTTCTGAGTGATCTTATTGTATGAATCATGTTTTGCGTACCTTGTAGGAATTTCTGCTGGTTGCTATTTATACATGAAAACACACAAACATAACTGAGGATGGCTAGTTCCCCCCCATCTTCCGCCTGGACCTTTGGTTTGTGTTGTTACCAGTTACTCTTTCTCGGTGATTGCGGATTTGCGATGGTGTTGCAGCAGATGGTCTTTGGGTGGCGCGGCTGTGGCTTTTGCTCAGATCTAGGGTTTTCTGTTTTTCATTTTGGGCTTTTGTTCTTGGGCCTTCTCTGTCTGTTATTTACTTTACTGTTTGGCCCTTTGTTTGTTTGTTTTGCTAGTGTTTCGGCTTTCCTTCACCTCTTGTAATCCTTTTCAATTTATTTGATTAGAATTACATTGACCAAAACAACTTGAAAGCGTTTCTAGATATTCACATTCACAGTACATAGAGAGCTAGATATAGAGCTAGTCAATACAAATAGGTACATGGGTCTCCTCGCTTCATAAAACAGATTAGCAGAAATTATAAAAACATACAAAAGCGAAAATTAACAAATCTATATAAAAGCACTGCATGTATATATATATAGTCGACTCTCGTATATATTAGTTTAGTTATGATGAAGCACTTTTCTGGTGTCGCGCTTTCTCCTTCTCCTGCACCTCACTCCCCTGTGACTTGTCAACAGCAGGGTGGTTCTCATCCTGCTCCGTCTTCGGAACTGACCGGATTCCCCCATATACCACTCCAAACCCATCGTCATCGCACCTCGTCGCATACCCCTCCCCAAATGAATGTGACAAACCGTCCCTAATATATAAATATTTTACAGTCAAATAACATTAGCCAACCTAAATTAAATACACATCCAACTTACTTTCAAAGAAAATGTGATAATCATGGTATAAAGCCACTTACCCAGTTTTCTCACTAGGTTTGGGCTCTGGCTTGTCCATGTTGTGCTCACTATCGGACTCGCCAGAGCGCAGGGTTGTGGCCTGTTTGAATCGGACCCCGGAAGCTTTCCGTCCCAAGCCTGGCGGTGGCAGAGGCGACGAGAATATCAATGCTGGTGATTGGGTTCTGAATGTTTTGAATGCATTAATCATCTTTTGCATCTTCAAACTTCTACCGCTTTCTATATATATATATGCCGGTGAAGGGACTGTGGATGAAGCCAGCACAACCGTGTCCGATTCTTGTAGCGGAGTTTTTTTATTTCAAGTCATGACACGTGGCGATAAAGTGGACAGGTGTCGCTTTTCTGAGAGGAAAATTTGTGTACGTGGGCTTTCGACTGTCCATGTCGTCAGAAGATAAGGAAGAGCACCACCAAGGTGTAACATCAGATATGTATTTATTTGTACTAGTTTAATTCGTTGTATGGGTTTAATTCGTTGCACTAAAGTAACATCAGATATTTATTTATTGTACTAGTTTTATGAACTTAGGTGTATATTATATCGTTATTTTATAATTAATTTTCTTTCATAACGCACACTACATGCGACTTACAACTTTGTTTTATTTTGTAATTGTATTTTTCTAGATGGTGGTTTTCAAAATTTTCCTTGATTATGCATATTTTTCTGGATGTTCGTCTCAATAGTTTATGCACTGTAAAAAAAAAAACTGTCATATGATAAATTAAGAGTGCTGCTAAACGAACCCTAAAATTAATTGAGTACACCCTATGATCTAAGTACACCCTAATATTTAAATCAAAATGTAAAATTAACTAAGTACACCCTATGATCTAAGTACACCCTAATATTTAAATCAAAATGTAAAATTAACTAAGTACACCCTATGATCTAAGTACACCCTAATATTTAAATCAAAATGTAAAATTAACTAAGTACACCCTATTTAATTACCAAAAATACCCCAGATACACCATAATCCACTCTATCACACAGAAACAAACCCATTTGAATCTGGTAACAGCATTCATCAAGGTCAAGTGGCATACTAAATTATTCGGATATCATGGCTGAGAAGCTTTGATTCAAAGGCAGCAGAAAGCCCCTTGTTTTCTCTTTGATTTATTATTCGCCAAAACCAATACAACCACATCGAGAATACATATCGATCAACGAGTTACTTATCCTAATATTGTCTCTAAAATCTTAGAGTAATTTGACAAAAAAAATTGGGAATTATCTTTAAATTGCTCAAAATTGAAACTACATAGACAAAATTGATCAAATCGAAACTATAAGGACCAAAATGGTAAAAATGATAAACTACAATGACCAAAAATGACTTTTTGCCTAAATTAATGTCTCCCTACATTATTGAATCAGGGAGATGGTTCCACACCCGAGAGCTGCATCTCCCGAAACCACTCCAATGCTTGCTCGAACTGACCTTTCTTGACAACCCACCAATCAAAACAATCCAAGAAACCGCATCTCTCTGTGGCATTTGTTCAAACAGCTTGACCGCATCGTCAACCTTGCCATTTTTCATATACCCATCAATCATCGTATTCCAAGACATTGAATTCTTCACATACATTTATTTCATAATTCAAAATATCCTTTTTGGTAATTTTATATTAGGATAAATTAGTAATTTAATAAATAGTTTGATAGTAGGACCAAAATGGTAAAAATGATAAACTACAATGACCAAAAATGACTTTTTGCCTAAATTAATGTCTCCCTACATTATTGAATCAGGGAGGAAGAGAAGAGGAGAGAGAGGACGAAGAACAATGGCTTCCTCCTCCCTTAAAGTGAAAACGGCTCTAGGAGTGTTTTTTGGGAGAAAAGGGGCTATGGTTTTTTCCCTGTTAGACAAGTAATTATATTTTTCTAAATGGTCGTTTTAAAAAAATTTCTTTATTGCGTGTATGTTTCTAAGTATCTCCCTACATATGCCATCTGACAAATTTTTGGAACATGATGTACAAAATTAGCCTATAGCCCAAAATTGGATGCGTTTTAAATCCCTGGGAGAAAAGCCCAAAATTCTTTTACCCATAAAAATTGTAAAAAATCATTTTTAGTCCCTATAGTTTACTACTTTTATCACTTTGATTACTGTCATTTAAATTTGATCAATTTTGTACTTGTAATTTCAATTCTTAGCAATTTAAGAACAATCCTTAATTTTTTATCAAATTACTTTAACATGGAGGGGTATTTATGTCCAATATTACATCCCCTCCACAACTACTCTCTAGCCACCCAAGCAACCCCGAATGTAACTTTTCTTATGCTTTCAAGTCTCAAGCCCCACTTTATCTTGAGTTCATGATAAGAGGTTTTAGGCAATGCATGTAATTAGTTTTGGAGTTTGATGAGAGAGAGAGATAGTGAGAGGAAAAGGTGGTTGTGGAGGGAGGGGATAAGGTGATTGTAGGGGTGGTTGAGTTATAGCTATAGGATAGGGAGTGGGTTGAAGTAGGAGGAGGAGGAGGTTGGGTAGGGGCTGCTAAGTTTTTGTGGGGGTGGTTGTGGAGGGGCTGTAAGTTGGATCAAAATGCCCCTCCATATTAGAGTAATTTGACAAAAAAAATTGGGAATTGTCCTTGAATTGCTCAAAATTGAAACTACATAGACAAAATTGATCAAATCGAAACTATAGGGACCAAAATGATAAAAATGGTAAACTACAAGAACCAAAAATGACTTTTTGCCTAAATTAATATCTCCCTACATTATTGAATCAGGGAGGAAGAGAAGAGGGGAGAGGGGACGAAGAACAATGGCTTCCTCCTCCCTTAAAGTGAAAATGGCTCTAAGAGTGTTTTTTGGGAGAAAAGGGGCTAGGGTTTTTTCCCTGTTAGACAGGTAATTATATTTTTCTAAATGGTCGTTTAAAAAAATTTCTTTATTGCGTGTATGTTTCTAAATATCTCCCTACGCTAGCCATCTGATAAATTTTTGGAACACAATGTACAAAATTAGCCTATAGCCCAAAATTGGATGCGTTTTAAATCCCTGGGAGAAAAGCCCAAAATTCTTTTACCCATAAAGTAGCCCAAACTTTCTTTGCCCACAAAGTAGGCTATTGCCCGCCTCTGTTGTCGACCATGACTATTGCTTATTGAACTTAGCAGCAAGTTCTGATCTTTTGGTTACATTCACTAACACAATAATTACTAGTACAAGAATACTAAGGCTTCTCCTTACATGGAAGGAATCATTCCTCTTTGATATTTACCGATTATACTTTGACGTGTTGCAGACAATTTTCCCTTTTTTTCTAGCTTTAATGGGTTATTTTCTATAAATGTTTCGGACTTGATTTCAAGCTAACGAAGAACAACTCCGGTTATACAAATGATTTTGATTTTTTCCTTTTCTGTAGAACAATTTTCCGTATAAGTTTTGTGTCGAAGCTTAAGAATGTAAACGAGACATATGTTTACTCTCACCGTTTCAACACTCTACTATTCCTTACTATTTTTATTATTTATAGTTATTATATCCCGTAACACGCCAATGTATGTATCAATCGAAATTCAAAATATTTGTTTATCTTAGAGAATAATGGTGTAGGTTAATCTTGCTAATTTGAAATTGCGATCTTCCAATTAAGTAAACAATCCCTCTTGATCACTTCAGAAAAGTTAGAAATCAAATTGAAGTATGATCGCAGAGTTGATTCAAATATGAGATGATATTGTCGTCGACGTAGATGAACACGTTTCCTGGCGCAATAGCAATAGTATAAATACACAACACATGCATGCATCCGAGTCATGACCCAGTCAGCCACTGTGTATAGATGACATGTCACTTTTACACTTTGATGGTAACAACACAATCGCCAATGTCTCCTCCCTCCCTCCAGAAGGAAGAAGCGCAAGGCTGGGATGGGACCACTTTGCACCATGCATGATGTCATCGTCAGAGCACATTCTGCACATCTCTGATAAAATCACCCTCCCAAAAACGTCAAATTCATCACCAGTACCCTAGTGAAAAAGTGCACCCCCAAAATCTCCCTCCTACTCTATTTGCAAATTGCAACAGCAGCAGTCACCTCCTCTCGCCAATACAGCCTCTTTCTTTCTGGTGGTGGTGTGACGGTTTGATCACTGTGTAGGCTTAAAAGCCTCAAAGTCTCAGAGGCAAGTACCCTATTATATATACATTGATGTTCGTCTTTTCACGTGACAGTATGTGATTGGCTTGAAACGCCGTTGACGTTACATCCTGCTACACGAAAGTTGTTCTCCGTTTGTGAGGCACTCACAACAGTGAAACAGTCAGTTGCATTCCTCCAGCTCCAAATATGAATTTGGGTTGATGAGACTCATGCAATCGCACAAAAGAACCAATCCAATCTGTCGAGTACTGTAGGTTTTGAAAGACCAGTCAAGGCGACTTGTTCAAATGTTACCAAATCTCCAATGTGCACTGTTTCATTACCGTTGTAGTAAAGTTCTCACCTTTTAACCCTAAAGCTATAAAGTAACTTAACTACATCATCTTCAAACTGTACGCAGAGCAATGAGTAAATCCACATAATGAGTGTAGTTATTCATATGACATCAACGGTCAAGATAAACTCCCGCTACTCACCCACATTCTTCTGTTGAGATTAGGCTCTTTATCTTGGCCCTTTTATATAAAGCAAAGTGGTACATTGTTGACTCATCTTAACTTAAATTAACCAAATTACTTGATGACAAAAGCTATATCAATTATCCACAAAATCTTCAAACATTATATGACCTCCTTTTAATTGATCCTTCTTTTTTACCAGTAGAAGCGCCTCACTAAAGTCTAAAAGATAATTATGTTTAGTAATTGTCTCAAGTACTGGCTAATCTAATCCCAAAAGACTCATTTTAAGTTTTTGACTAGCACAATATACCTTTCCTTTATAAAAAAAGAAGAACAAATATGAAAAGCGATGAGCGCTGCTATTTCTACCCTCGTCATATTTTCCCACCCACCTTATACTAATACGTGTTTAAAGTTATCAAGTTGAACTATTTATAACCAGTTAATCACTGCCTTAGCTGTCAAGTTCCCAAATAAAAGGGGTCCTGGGTACAATTAGTGATGAAAAAGACCTCTTTCAAGTAATGAAATTGCCAAAGTTGGGGTATTTGAGCCATTAACCCAATAAGTGATGTGAGCCAGCCATCTTTGGAAAGATATGAATTCTTCCAAGTTTTAATTGTGAAAACAAAACAACCATTTGATGATTTTGATAATTTCTCCAGTTATGAGGAGAAGGACATTTCACAGGATAGTGCCAGACCAGCAGAGGGGCTTAAAGGGTCCATTTCTTTGCAATTCAAGACGGTGTTATTCTGCTGAGGACGACAGAAGAGGGAGGGCTTTGTATTTTTACGAGTAACAGAGCAAGAGATATTGAAAGAGACTTATACCAAACCCCACATAGTGACATTTTTTAAAATTAATTAATTAATTAATTTTTGGGTTTAAATGGGACCCTAGAAGACAAAGCAAATTTCTATATACTCAAACGTTTCTTTTACAACGACGCTTGAATGGTCACAATCACTCGGACCATAAGCAGAGCATTATCATGCAGTGCCACTGCCTTCTTTGTCATGCTTTTGGCCCATTGATTTTGTACAGAGAGAGAGAGAGACCAGGAAAGGGGTTGGTTCTCCACCCCAAGCTTGTAAGAAAGAGAGCCAGAGAAGGATTGATCTCAGAGTGAAAGGGACATGCATTAATATCATAATTAGGAAGAAAACATGGCCCATGGATTGAAAAAATAGACGCATTTACACATTGGATGGGCGAGAAACTCCAATGCTCAAGCAAATTGCTAAGTTGCTTTAACTCCAAGTCATTGTCTTTTGCGCTGGTTTAAGGAAATTGATTACGAGGCAGAAACAAAAGCAGCAGCCTTTGAATATGGAAAGTTGAGCAGCAGGAGAAAAAAATATCTCTGCTGGCAGATCACTTACAGCAGGTCGTCTTCATCAAGAGACCAATTACAGACATCACAGCTTTGCGTGCGCGGGTAATGGGTCTTCATCAAACCCTAATTAGTCTTACAGACACAACCTGGTGGATAATGAGCCAATTAAAACTGTCAGAAATCTATTACACACTGCTACTGCTGCTGCAGGTCACAAAAATCTGATGCCTGCCTGATGGCATAGGCATTGAAATAAATTGCGGAGCCACGGCCTCTGTGAGGTAAACCAAACTTGCAGCCATAAAGCCAGAATACTCGAAAGGTGCAAGCTTTAATGTAAAAATAAAAAATGAGATCACTAATTAACCATTTCTGACGGTAATAATCTTTGCTGAACAAAAGAATGAAGCTGAACTGAAGAAATAGAAACTAAATTCAATATGAAGATTCAAATTTACATACAGAAACTACAGACAACAAAGGGGGCAGAACCTTGTTACCCCTTGATTTGATTTTCAATGCCCTTTTTTTTTTTTACAATTAGTCATATTCAGAGTCTCAAACCTGTAAGAAAAACCCCAACCGAAAAAACAAAAGAAAAAAACCAAAGAAGACCATGATAACGTTGGAGAATGATCAAAAACTAGGAACAAACTACAAAAATTAACAAGCAATTTGTGAACCAAAAAGCTCAAAAGAGTGATGGTGGTGGAGGTGATTTTATATGCTGAAGTAAAATGAATACTAACTGTAAGTTCACTAGGGCAGTCTTGAGTTCCATTTCTGATTATGAAGAAGAAGAAGCACTGAACTAAGACCACTGTCAATGGCGTACTGAAACTAATAGGCTTCCACCCAGTATTAAAAGACCTGGTGAAAAACCCAATTCCCAAATTGAAGCAAAACCCATTAACGCCATGATGAAACAGTGAACAGAGGAACTTCGTTCCAAGCCAAAGAGAGAAACCCAGGTGGAGATTCAATTAGAGAATACAAAGAATTGTTGTAGTTCCAAAGAAGGATCTTGGCCTGGCTCACTGCGTAATGGCTAAGTGCTACCGGCTCAAAACCGGAGCTTTCCATCAAATACTTCCATTGCTCTTTGTCTTCGAACCGTTCTCTCTTGGTCCCCGGTTGCTCCGGCCCAACCACGCCGCCAATTCGACGACCCAGTAAAAGCTTCTCCACTTTAAGCCTCTCCGGCGAGTCTCGGGTCATGTTCGGCTCCAGCGACTCAAACAGTGCGGTGTAGTACTTCAACGCGTTCTTGAACCGGCTCGTGAATGCAACCCGGTTCAAGTTCGCTTCGTACTCGCCCAAAGTCACAATCTTCGGGTTCAGCGATTTAGCTAGCTTCAGAGCAGATTGAACTGCCGTTGGAGTCTCATCAAGTAGGTTGTACAATTGGAGCATCAAGTTCACAGCCAAGGCCTCGTCCGGTTCTACCCGGAAGCACGACTCGTCGAGCTCTTGAACCGGAGTGAGAATCGGTTCGAACTCGAAGTTCAATTCCAGAAGCTTGGCAAACTCGCGCAGTCGATTTCCAGTAGCGAACAGCGAGGCCACCGGCGATGTCCCCAGAGACGGAGCGGGGATGCCGGACGGAGATCCGAATTCTGCTGGGTTTTCCGGTCGACCTGGTCGCCAGGGCCTGCAACAGAGCGGCCCATTGGACCCCTTGAACGATTCCGAAGTCGACTATGTGGATCTTCGTCGCTCTCTCCGTCGCTTCGAGAATGGCCTGGTTCGCAGTCAAATGGGCAAACTTGGAATAGGGGCAAGCGTCGTTTAGGGCCTTGTAAGAGAGAGTGAAGTCTTCGCAAGCAGTGTCGTAGGTCGTGGTGGCCGCCAAGCTTTTCTCCGATTGCAGAGACAACACTCTGCTCTGCAACGCTTCGGTGAAGTAAAAACCAACTCTTTCAGTTGGATCTCCGCGGTCTGAGACCGATTCTCTGAGTCGAATCAGTGATTTGACGGCGCGGTCCGGGTCGGACTCGGCGAGCCGGGCGCAGTCGAGTAGAGCCTTCAGTAGCGGCGGCGCTGACTCGATCTCCGGCGACCTTGACGAGACCCCAACGGCATCGTTTGGCTGCGGAGGAGGAGGGTCTGCTGATTTGGCCTGTTTGACTACAACATGCGGTGTTGGTGGCGGCGGAGGAGGGGCGGTCCAGGCTGGCAACTGGTTCTGAGTTTCAGAGAAGATGACTCGGTTGAGATCGGACGGTGGGGAGCAGGGGTTGCTGAGTCGACTCGGGCAGGGGGGTTGGAATGGATCGGCACCGTAGAGACCGAAATCAGCATTGCTGCCATGCCACGTGTCGCAAGCAGAGGGCAGATTAGAACTATCCGTTGAATCCCCACCGCCTATGATACTATCCATCCACTCGTCCGAGTCGAACTCGGCAGCGCCACCGCCGCCTAAATCAGAAAACCGGAACCCAGTGGGGTGGTGATCCAAGTTGGGAAACGGAAACCCAGGCTCCCCGCCGGCGTCAGAGCTTCCGGAAAGCTGAAATGGGTCGGGAAACCCCGACCCGGTTAACCCGTAGCCCAAATTGGGGCTGTGAGTGTTGTTGGGCCAGGGAGTGAGAGAGAAAGCGCCGAGCGGCTGCTGTTGGTGGTGATGGTGCTGCTGTTGTTGCTGCTCCTGCTGCTGCTTCTGCTTGATGACTTGCTGAGCAATCGCCATTAGATTGCCACTGTCTGCGCACATATATGCCATTCTCCGGCCAAATCCAACCGGAAACCGCTGCACTCACATTACAACAACACAAACCCACAATCAGAACATAGCAGCGAAGTGAGTTCCAGAGTGAAAGACTGAGACTTTATATAGTGAGAGAGAGAGAGAGAGAGAGAGAGATAGAGTGGTACATACACAACTGGAGGTCCAGAAACAACGGGATCACAACTTGGTTTGCTGAGCTAGAGAGAGAGAGAGAGAGAGAGAGAGAGAGAGTCGACGTTTGTATAGAGCAGAGCTTTGGTTTATTATTTATTAATAAATAGGATTTTAAGAAGGAGAAAGCAAGCAGAGCAGCTGAAGCTAAAAACTTTCGAAGTACTTGAACCCCAGAAGAAGGACCAAAAACCAAACCCAAGGCGCTCGCTCTGCTGGAGTTGATTAAAGTCCATCCAAAATCAGCAACAGTGTGGGACCCACTTCCTCATTTTGCAAAAAGATTAAAAAAGAAATTCCCGATTTTGAAAACCAAAAAAATGAAAATTAAGAAATCATGAGATGAGAGTAGAGGGAACCACCCCTACTAAAAAAAAACCTAGGCCCTCTTTTCTGCGCTCTCACTTTCTTTTTTTTCTTTTTTCTACCTCAGTGACGTGGCGCCCATATGAGAGTGGGCCCGGCCTACTCAAAAATATGACAACACCGTGTCACGAACGTCCACGTGTGTAGGTCTTTTTTATTTTCCTCCCGCTGTGTTCGGGCCATGTGGGACCCCGGGGCTCTCGATTTTAAACGGCGCGTCCATGTCACCGTCTACGAGTGACGTCATGGGGTCTGATCTTTTAGGGAAAAGGTAAGCAAATCCTGGCCGCTCGTTTCTCTGACTTACACAAAAACAGAAACGGACTGCGTTACCTGTCTGCTTCATCTCTTATGCCTGATGCGTGTATGCAGTTGGCGCTTTGTACGACATGCAATTACTGTAGTTTAGTCTTGGACCTGAGTCAAAAGGTAAAAATGTGAATCCAACAACAACGAATGGTGAGGTGAGGTGAGTTTATAATACATTCATCAGCCATAATTACTTTTTGGATTTAAACATTACATGATGTGTCTCTACTACCTTTCCTATTAGAAATCGACAAAACAGAAAGAAAAAAAAAAAAAAAAACTTTCCTATTAGTACTAAATCAAGTTTTTCAAAAGAAAAAAAAAAAACTAAGTGAAGTTTTGTAGTGGTCCTCAATTCTGACTAGGTAAAAAGAGTTATGCTTATCTGAGTCACGCCACGGTCTATAATAATCTATAATCATCAATGGTTGAAATTACTTCACGTGGCCACCTATAACTGACGTTAGCATTCTCTTACGCAAGAAAGCACCACATCATATCATTATCAAACTTTAATATTCAAATATAATTAATGTAGTAGTACTATTTTTCATTCGATAAATCAACAACTAGTTTCAAATTAATTATGTGTATTTTAAGTATTGAATGAGGTGGAACGAGTAAAAAACCCAAATTCAAATTCCTCTCCTTCCGTAATGTAAAAACAAAACAATTTTATGAGGCATGAATCTAGATCAAAAAGAGAACACAATGCAAAGTATAGTCAAGAGATAAAAAGTGAGTCAAGGCCCAAGGGTGGGGATGGAGGGGGTGATTTTTAGATAAAAAGGGTGGAGATAAGGGTTAAAAAAGGAAGAAAGAGCATAGAAAGGTGAAAATTTGGAGTGGGCTTTTTTTAATGGGGCAAAGTGGGAAGGGAGGGAGAGACTCGCAGGCAGATTGGGGTCCGTTCTTTTTGGGCGGTCGGTGGGCCCACTCTAAGACTACATGGGCCCTCTTTGTCAAGGACTAATGAGGAAAAGTGGGCACAGTGTGGTCCCACGTGGACAATCTTGGACCAACCAAAATGCAACAACTGAGAAAAGCAACGGTGCACGAAACTTTGACGTGGAACAAACAAACCAACGGGCAACAAACCCAGTGAAAGCAACGTCCACCGTGGGCTTTCGGAATTTGGTGGTGGTGCTGGTGGAGATGTCTACCACATTAACATGTTTTCTTATGTTACGTTTCATTCAAATGCAAAATAAATATATATATTCAAAGATTCAAAAAAGTGAGAACCAAAATTTCTTTTTCAGAATCTGAGACATGTGTTGGTGGTGTAAGTCAATGGATTCATTATGTTGAAATGTATTTTCGTTGGAAAATAGTCATTCAATTCACTATTATAGGTTTATTTGGGATGTACGTAATGTAATTTCGGTGTTGTGATCAGAAGTCCTTATTGGCGTCAAAGCAAGTGAATCGGGAAAATTTTCGGTGTATTCGGTCATATATAATTGTATTTTTATATCTTTTGTCACGTTTAAGAATACAAACAAGTGGTAGAAAAGTTTTTCTCCGAATTAAGATGTGATAATAAGTAGAGGTCAACCAAATGAGTTGTTTTTAGTGATGATCACTCGGCAATTGGGACGTGGATTTGAGGTGGTGTTGTAGATGGGAAAGGCTGTGAAAGAACTCTTTATACTTTTTATATATATATTTTTTGGCTCTCTAATTAAGATTATCAATTAATGATGTAAAAGCGAAATGGACAAAGATTAGAGGTCTTAGTCCGCCGTCACTAGTTGGGTTGATTAGACAAGAAATCAAAGCAATCCATTGCTTAGCTTATCTTTCTCATTTGGACTAGACCCACAACCGATGCATATCCTCCTTTACCATTTCTTTTTCTCCATCCACTTTTCACACCTTCAATTAAGTTAACCAAGGTTCTCAAATTCTCATTTCTCATTATCTAATCAATATTTATTTTACTTATTCTCATGATTCTACTTCACAATACCAATAATTATTATATACACGCAACTTATAACTGTTTATCTTAACACTATTAATTTACATGTGACTTCTACATGCATGTTACGAGAGACAAGATACATATTGCGAGAGACAAGTTATATAACTGATTCACTTTTTTTAATCAATCATAATAATTAATACATCTACTTCATGGAATTGGAAGGTGTTTAAAAAGAAAGAATTGTGAAGTGCGAGTCTATAAATCATCAAAAGCAAAATTGTTGCCTAAATTTAGGGTTTGGGGGGTTCGAATTGTATAGTGTGCAACTGGACCAATTCAATAATAGTTTAATTGTACAGTTGAATCTACCTAATGCAATATAAGTGAAGGGTCATTTTGTAGTATAGGCTTTTGACTTCATAAGATATCAATAGCTAGGATCATAGGGTAGAAAGCTATTATGAACAACTAAAAAATACAACAAAAATAGGGTTAGTGAAACTAAACCAAATAGTAATTAGAGCACTTCCACTGGTGCGCCAGGGCCAGGGCAAGGGGGGAGCCCAAGCCAAAAAACGCGTTCCAGCGGGCTAAAGCTGCCAGGACAGTTGCTGGGGCCCACGAAACCAGACCAGTCTTCGGGCAAAATGAGCCCGTGATTTAGCCTGGGTTTGCTAACGTCAACAACAAAAAATAAAAAATAAAAAATCGAAAAAAATACACAAAATTTCAGAATTTTTTTAAAAATTAGTACTTAGTCATATTTTTCACTTCCCACACGAAAACTCTATATAAATTCCTCTCCTCATATCTCATGTGAATAGTTGTTGCCATGGCAATGGGTGAAAACACCACAACCTTTTGCAAGGGCTGCAACTATTCACATGAATAGTAACAACCCTAACCTTTCCCATGGCAAATGAATGGAAGTGCTCTCAGGATTAACTCATAGAGCACTAGAGTATACGAATATAACAATTGCGCACGATGGATTAATTAAGCAGTAAGCAGCTTATAGCTTAGTCAACAATCTGATTAAGAGCCAGCACTGAAATAGTGTTTTGTTTTAAAAAGTTATATAGGTATGGCTAATAGCTGCGGGACTCTTGCTAGCCTGAGATAGGTGAAAATTTTGAAATTCAGTCGAAAATGAAAGCAACAACAACTAGCATTACAATATTTTCTAATTAAGTTCTTTATTATTATTATAAAACAGCTTACATATGATGACATGTTATATCCCACATAACTTTTGCATTATGTTATGAAAATTGACCATAACTTTTTTGGGATCGACGTATTAATTATAATAATATTATTTGGACATTATTATCATATAGACGTTATATATTTTTTATTATTCCTTATTGTTTTTCTTCTTTTTTGTAATGAAATTCGCACGGTAATAATATACAGACATCCGAATGAGAGAATAACTGTACATATATATATATTGTTTTTTTAATAGCTAACTTTAGGCAGTTGTGAACGGGGTTGGGAATAATCAAATATTGAATGCAGGTTTATGATAAAGTACTTGAGTACTTTGGCTAATAATTGAGCGTCGTAATACACTTTTTATTTTATTTTATATGTAGTTCTGTTATTTTACAAATTTGGGCTACAAATTAGTCTTTTAATGTTGCCTGTTTAGTGTTCACCAACTCTTTTGTGGTCCACCAAAATCCCAACAGTGCATATCCCTTAATTTTGTATTACAAGTGTCATCATTTGATCAAATTAGTGCAAAAAAGAAAAGGAAAAAAAACACTGATCAATGTATATTTGTCTAAGTGGGAAAATCTATATTTTCAAATTCAATCAACCAATTGTGTAAAATGTAAAGAAACAATAGTTTTTACAAATAGGTCAATTCTGACATGACATTTTATAAATAAATAAAAAATATTTAAAGTATAATACTTTAGACAAATTTCATGCTATGCTTTTAAGTGAAATTTTTTTAATATGCTAAGAATCAATTAGAAAATAACAAGTAATTAATTGAGGGATTTTTTTCTTACATGATATGAAACTCAAAATTTTAAAGAAATCATGTAAAACCCATCATATTGTGACAAATTAAATATTAAACATGCTAAGAATCAATTAGAAAATAACAAGTAATTAATTGAGGGATTTTTTTTCTTACATGATATGAAACTCAAAATTTTAAAGAAATCATGTAAAACCCATCATATTGTGACAAATTAAATATTAAAATAAGGTTAGGTTCTATACATGTTTTCTATATATTTAAGACTCTTTAAAATAATGACACTTTCTTAGTCTTGGAACGTGATAAATTAAATAAATGACTTACCACCGCCACCACCATCACCACCTTAACCATTAGCAAGGTAATATAGAAATCAGTCCCAAACACAGTTTATATTATATTAGGACAATAACAAACATCATAATCACAGGACAAGAACGTCATCCGTCATCCGCACCAAGTGGGTCATATAATTGAAGCCGTTATTCAACTTGAGTGACTGTAATCGTAATGACTAATGAGTACTTAATTTCCGGATTAAATTGAAACACTCATGAAAAAGTTTTTTAAAAAAATACGAAAAGAAGAGTTGCAAAGGTAGTTAGGTAGTTAAGAGTATTTACCTCTGTACTTGATATCTTGTATTTCAACGGAGTCTAACCCAGTGAAAAAGAATCTAGATTTGTTCCACTCCGAATATTAATCGAATCACCCCAACTGATTATAAAAGTTAGAATTATGGAAGTTTTTTTTAGGGGAGTATGAAATATGAATGAGTAGTTATTGGATTTTTGTGATGGGGGCACAGTGTCTCCCACTAACATCATGAAACCTGTAGATGTAGTGAGTCAGTGATATTGTAGCAACGTCTTTGTGAATGCCATTTAGTCCAACTAAAAGCCACTATTGTCGCCTACTTGTTACTAACTCTCTCGCTCTCTCACTCAACTCTTACATTATTATAAGCCATGCACACTCGAATTTCCAATAAAGCAGTTTTTGGATCAAGACACCACTCCATTGCATGTTTGACTGCTAAAAACTTACCTTTGTCCTTACATGACGGGTTCATTGTTAATTCTTGATTCTTCACTGTTGCTTGTGGATGATAGGAGGGATTAATACTATGCAATTTTCAATTGAACTCTCTTACGGTTAGTCGTGGCGAACGTGTGATTGATTGTTGATTGGAGATTTAAATGAGTCCCTAATGCATCTACTATCAACAACTAATCATGCGTTTATAGCATATGCGTGATTGATTGTTGATCGTAAATCTAAATGAGTCCTTAATGCATCTACATTCAACAACTGATTATGCGTGAACGATTGACTGAACGTGGCAAAATCCTTCCCAAAATCAAGAAGCGAATTTCCTCCATAATGCAAAGAGACTGATTGTTCCTCCATTGCCACCTTTAGTCCTCTTTCTTTCAACTAATACTAAGAGCTAAAGTTTAAACAAAGGGTGGGAAGATAACGAGAACTTCACCTAAATGTGGCCTTTTTCTAAACGAGTAGAAGGGATCTATGTACCTACTCCGATTTCAAATCTTGCCTTAACAACTTTATTGTTATCACAGATACTCAATTTGATTTAAATCATTTAAATTATTTTGGCCTTGGCCAATCCAAAGCAAACATTTTGAAACTCACTGCTCTTGTAGATCGACACTAAGACCATAGTTTTGTAAACCCAATCATTTTGGGAGCTCGACTTCCAATTTCGGAGTATAAATTCAGCTTCACAAATGTTAAAAGGTATCGGCTGTATGTTGACAAATTCACCTTTAGCAAGTCCAAGTCTAACAAATCGCCTGGATACTCACAACTAAAACACAATATCCATGAATTCGCTGGCAATTTAATGGGTTATCAAAATTAAATACATTTGGAGAATCTTCCCCTTCGCTGCAAAATACAGATTTCGCTGGCAATTTAATGGGTTATCAAAATTAAATACATTTGGAGAATCTTCCCCTTCGCTGCAAAATACAGATTCCAATCCTTGATTGAAATTATTGATACTTTGGATCACATCAGTTTGACACAGATTAATGCAACAATTATTAGCCAAAAAGCTGCACCTACAACAATTGACAGCCTTCTTTCTTCTTAGGGAGTTCACTACATGCTTGTAAATAAGATTATCCGTGCGATTATAAACGGAGCAGACATCTCAGTAGACACGAGCTTTAGGTGGGAATGACTCAATTTCATCGTCTAATGTGTTCAAGTGAACTGGTCTGTAGTCTAGTCGGACCTTCTCATTTTCCCAGTATCTGCAGAAAAAAACGAACATAATTTAATCTAGAATATACAATACAATGCATATTTCTCATAACAAAGGGGGATGGCAAAGGTGGCTTACCCTAGAGTATGTTTCATCCACTTCTCATCATCCCTTTTCTGCAAGAGCAGAGAAAATTTCATTATATAGTGGTAAGGAAAGGACATTTCTAACCAAGAGAAACAGGGCTAACCGTGAAGTCTTCACGAGCATGTGCTCCTCTGCTCTCTTTCCTGGCTTCAGCAGAATGCATGGTGACACAGGCATTTATCAAAAGGTTTTCCAACTCTATAGTCTCTATCAAGTCAGAGTTCCTGTAAAAAAATTATATATATATATATATTTTAAATTGTTAGCTCATAAAAGAAAAAAAAAATGTATTTACTCATTTGCCAACAATTTCATGCACAAAATTTCACCATATCAAACTCCGATCCTTCACTTGAACATCATCAAAACTCTCCCATGCCTTGTCAATCAACTGAGAACCTACAGAAGGAACACAGAAAAGGGAGTAAATAAAAGCTTGCAATAGTGCTTGATTTTCAGCCAAAAAGTTCAGGGGAAATCTATACAGATCAAGGTAATGGGTTGAATATGAGATCTTGAGTTGAAGGAGTGAACAATAAAGCCACTTTATGTACCCAAAAAGGGCAAAATGGGGTCAAGGCGTTCTAACTTTTGTGCAATGGAATACCTTCTTCTAATGTTTCTTGTGTGCGGAACACAGCAGCATTATTTTGCATTATTCGTTGCATATTCAACCGGATTTGCGAAGTTGGTAGTGAACCATTTGAATTCCTTATTTTGTCCAACCATGCAATGGTCTGCTCACCAGAATCCTTTTCCAGAGGCTGTTGTTTCTCCCCTACACAAGATCAAGTAGAGACGTTTAAGATTTTCACACATTTACATTATTAATTTATTATCTTCATTAGCATGAAAACAAACTTGCCTGGTTTATGGATCTCTGCAACTCTATTTGCACAAGCTCGGCCAAAAACAACAATGTCAAGGAGTGAATTTGCACCAAGCCGATTGGCACCATGCACAGATGCACAGGCTGCCTCCCCAGCTGCCATTAACCCAGGAATTATAACATCTGGATCATTACCTTTTTTGGTAACGACCTGAAAAACAAAGAACATGTTCGTGAGGAAAAGCAGTATTTCAGAGAATTGTTTATGCTTATTTTAATCAAAGGATGTTTCTTTCGAATTTTAGTCATTATAACTATTCATTCAATCAGTGATGATCCAATTTAACTACATTGTAGGCACTTGACTAAATCACAAGAGGCCTAGTTGACATGAATATATTAACTCATACCTCTCCATGATAATTGGTCGGAATTCCACCCATATTATAGTGCACAGTAGGTAAGACGGGAATAGGCTCTTTTGTAACATCCACGCCAGCAAAAATGGCAGCAGTTTCAGAGATACCAGGAAGCCTCTCCTTGAGTACATCTGGGGGCAAATGATTCAAGTGGAGATAGATGTGGTCCTTCAAAGGTCCTGATAAAAATAACTGTAACAGTTACTAAAAGACACACAAAAAGCATAGAAAGGAAATAACTGAAATGATCCATCTCGTTACTGAACATAAAGTAGGACAGCAGTGTCAGCAAGGATTAAGGTCAATGTCATTCCAGAACACATCATACCTACACCACGACCCTCCCGGATTTCCATAGTCATAGATCTTGACACAACATCCCTAGAAGCAAGGTCTTTCGCTGTAGGGGCATATCGTTCCATAAATCGCTCACCTTCACTATTCCTTAGGATACCACCTTCCCCTCGTGATCCTACAATTTGCAAAAATAACAAGAAAATATCAGTTTCTAGCTTCTAATTAACTGAGAATAACAAGATAATCAAACAATGAGATTGCATAGCCGAGCATGCAACCAAAATATCACTAACCTTCAGTTATGAGGCACCCAGCACCATATATACCAGTAGGGTGAAACTGCACAAACTCCAAATCCTGCAGAAGAGACATACCAAACGAGAAAATATATAATGACAATAGGAAAAGCCTACTGAAGACTCAAGATTGGGAAAGATTAAAAAACCTGAAGAGGAAGTCCAGCACGTGCGACCATGGCATTACCATCTCCAGTGCAGGTATGAGCTGAGGTTGCAGAGAAATATGCTCTACCATAACCCTGCCAGAAACACAAAAGATAGATTTAGATCTTATTGATTAATTGGAATAAGATGAACTTCAATGACATAACTCCAACAAATGAAAAAGAAAACAGAAAAAATACCCCTGTGGCCAAAATTGTTGATGCTGCTTGGAACCGATGCAAAGTCCCGTCCTCCATATTTAATGCAATAACTCCTTGGCAGCTCCCTGAATTACAATATCAATCAACAATTAACTTAATGAAAAGCACTCTTGATATACAAAAAACAATTCTTTATATCATATTATCATATGTGCATTGCTATAAAGAAAAGAGTGGACACAGTTGAACATTTCAGAACAAGATGTTCAACATGCAAGCAATCCAGGGAAGAGATGAAAAGAACATAATGGTCAATGACTCAATATACCAAAGCATCAACATATACGCAGCTGAAATATGGACCTCATCTTAACTATGTCACTATACCACATCTTAACAAAGACACTCAAAGTTGCCGACTTTTATTTATAAGAACATGTGATGAAAATAGCTTCATTCCATAAGTAACATGTCACAACTTTCTTCTCATGAAAGGCAAGTTTGAATATAATTAATCACTTCTGATATGCTTCTGGTTTGTATAAAGGGTTGCATCTTCCAACAGTCCAAACATCGCAACATAGTGATTACAACTTGTAATATTTATTTTTTCTTCGAAGAAAGTGCCCATCTGTTATGCATCAACTTACCATCACTGTTCATTAGAAGATCCAAAGCGAAATATTCGACAAAAAATTGTGTATTATGCTTCATAGCTTGTCCATAGAGAGTATGTAATAGAGCATGCCCAGTTCTGTCAGCAGCACAAGCACAGCGGTATGCCTGTCCACCTATAAGGTAACAAGATAAAGTAAACGAAGCCAATGTCAGACAGCTTTAAACAGAAATCATGTGATAGGCATGCGATCTTCAAAGTTCAAACCTGCATGGATGCATCATCTTACCTTTTCCGAAGTCAAGGCTCTGCCCACCAAATGCACGCTGATATATTCTTCCATCTTCAGTTCGAGAAAATGGCAATCCATAATTTTCAAGTTCAATCACAGCTTTTGGAGCCTCTCTACACATATACTGGATGGCATCTTGATCACCTATAGGAACACAAAAGGCTAACATGTCAAAATACAACCAAAAGGACAACTGTAAAAGTAGAGATAAAACCGCAAAGTGTGTGTTTGTCTGTCTGCATGTGCATGTTGGGGTGCAAGAATAATGAGTACCAAGGAAATCCTTGTACAGTTAAAATACAATCCATAAAAGCAAGTGTTTCCTGTATAACACCCCATCCCCAACATGAAATGAAAACCACTGATGTGTCATGTTTAACAAGTAACATACCCAGCCAATCGCTTCCCTTGACTGTGTCATACATGTGCCATCTCCAGTCATCCTCTGTCATATTCCCTAATGCAGCATTTATGCCACCCTACAGACAACTCAACGCATTAGTAAACGATATCCAAACCAAAACTATGGAACTTACATAGTCACATTAACTCAGTGAAGCTATATGCAATAGTCAGATTAAATTGCAAAATCACACACCTGGGCTGCAACAGTATGTGAACGAGTTGGGAAAAGCTTCGTAATGCAAGCGGTATTAAATCCATGCTCTGAAAGTCCTATGGCTGCTCTCAGCCCTGCACCACCAGCCCCGACAACCACGGCATCATAAGTGTGGTCCACGACAGTGTACGGAGAGCACCCTGTAGCCTGCCAAAAGCAGAAAAGGCATGTACTATTACCAAATACAATCGATCACAAGCTAAAGAACTAATCTTTGCACGTAGATTAAAGAATAATCAACTGCATTAATAGAGTGTTTGAATACTTAAATGTCAACAAAATGAATAACTGAATTCAACTTTAACCCCCTAAAAATAGCTTAGCCAATTAGCAGCAATGAGCTCGTTTGAGTGGATTGATGCCGTTTCAAAAACAATAAAATAGAGAATCAGAAACTTATAAGCTTAGATTCCCTTACTTTCCTGCTAGTTATCGGCAACCAAACAGAATAGAAATCAAAAGCCCAACTATTGTACCATATATAATAAAAATAATGACAAAAATCAGCTAGAATACGATCAAAACTCAACAAAAATAATCCATAAAACCAATAATCAATTACTGGATACACAGTGTATCATTTCCAATGAAGCTACACAGATGAGATGAAATCAATGATCAAGAATAAGACGAAGAAGATTGAGAAGAAAAAAAATCCAAAGATTGAGAGAGTGCGCGTACGGATTCAGTGGAGAAGAGCCTGGAGAAGTGAGATCTAAGAGAGTCACTGGAGACGGATCTCTGGGAAGAAGGAACGCCAAGTCGACGAGAAACGCACCGCCACATCTCGCTGCAGCTGTAGCTCTATCTCTGGGGTGGTGTTTGGTTTCCGGTTTATCTCTGTCCCGCTCTGTATCTCAGTGGATTGGGGGCTCTGCTATTCTGCGTATGTGTTTTTTTTTCTTCTCGGCGTCGCAGCAGTGGAGGCGAAATGGAAAATAAAATACAACAGTACAGGTGTGGGCATCAGCAGCTTTTGATTAGCAAATGGAATGTTACGGTTATAAAGTTTTCCGAAATTACTGAATCGCCACCAGGATAAAAACTAGTGCTGCCAAAGACCATTTCAGCCTTGTTTTTTTAACCAACCAGTCTCGCTTGTGTGCCTACTACCCAAGGGGAGAATTCAGTAATTTTGGTGGGTGACTTTTGTTTTTAGACCAAACCTACCCCCATACAATCATACTAACAAATAAAAAACTCGGTAACTATTCAATCATTATTTTCTTCAAATAATTTTTAAGCAAAGCATGTTTTACAATGTGTGATACTAAACCGACATGTTTAATATTTGCATTGGTGGCTTGTGTCATATCCATGAATTGTGTTTGGGTTAAGTATTGGTCAATTAAACTAATTAACTATTTATGTCGGGCATGAATAAAGTTATCATGTCGTGTCAAAAATATCACCTTACTATACAAAGACCGTAATATGTTATCTATACGAATACAAAGGTCGGTCTATTAGCAATACACATACACTCAAACACCATATTCCTAAGATACCCTTTTTCTTTCCCATGTTCATATACCATAAGCATATGGAGGTGATTACAAACATAGTGATTAGTGGCAATGTTACATAATCATTGAATGAATGAAAATTCGAATTCAAGACGTCTTGAAAAGAGAATTACCGTTAAATCAAAGACTAATTAACATAGATTGCATTCATTTTAAGTGGATCAAAACAAATACGAATCAAGTCCTGTTTGAAGTTTTACCATTGCTCCAAATTTAATCCAAATGTTGTATATTTTGTACCATCAAGATCAGTAAATCATTTTCATTGATTACTGCTTCTGAATTTTGACATTTGTCGTGTATAAATATTCGTTTTGGAATTTTGCGATTGGGATTTCAACACGCTTCATTTGCAAAAACCTCATGTTGATCACTTTTTCTCTTCTTTAATTTTATAGTCGGTTTAGAATGGATTGGTCTTCTTCTTAGAATAATGTTCCAATCAGAATGGTCCTCCTCCAAGGCATAAAGCTTCTTTTTAGGACTTTTTACATTGTAAGTGGACGTCGAAGAACATGGTGATCCAAACCCAACCCAACCCAACTAATAATATTTTGGAGGTTTGGTAGGGGAAGGGCAAGTATGCAAGGGCCGGTGCTCTTTAAGCCACGATGGACATAATGAAGACAAACCTCGTGGCATTTAATCCACCATTAGCTCAAGACCTCCACATCAATTTTGATTTGAATTGCAAAACTAGAAAGTATTGTATTTGATTGATGTGGATCAAAGCAAATACGAATCAAGTCTTGTTTGAAGTTTTACCATTGCTCCAAATTTAATCCAAATGTTGTATATTTTGTAACATCAAGTTCAGTAAATCATTTTCATTGATTACTGCTTCTGAATTTTGACATTTGTCGTGTATAAATATTCGTTTTGGAATTTTGCGATTGGGATTTCAACACGCTTCATTTGCAAAAACCTCATGTCGATCACTTTTTCTCTTCTTTAATTTTATAGTCGGTTTAGAATAGATTGGTCTTCTTCTTAGGATAATGTTCCAATCAGAATGGTCCTCCTCCAAGGCATAAAGCTTCTTTTTAGGACTTTTTACATTGTAAGTGGACGTCGAAGAACATGGTGATCCAAACCCAACCCAACCCAACTAATAATATTTTGGAGGTTTGGTAGGGGAAGGGCAAGTATGCAAGGGCCGGTGCTCTTTAAGCCACGATGGACATAATGAAGACAAACCGCAAACTCAAAAAAATATGAGAGAACCCAGTTAATCAATTTGAGAATAAGATTAATTCAACAAAGAAAAGTGGGGAATATGATTATAAATGCTCTAAGTTGTGTTTGATGTTTAGTTTAATGTTGTTTATAATTTAAGTCACGCGTTACTCACTTTTAATTTCAATATTGTTCTACTTGTTTTTATTTTATATGTTGTTATACTTGTTTATTTTTATGAGACAATATTTGTTTTAGCAATTTGAACTTTTGAGGTTAAAATATTTGTAGATAATTTAAAATAATATAAATAAAAATTAACTAAAAAAAGTTATGAAAAAAGGTTTAAATAATTGTTAAACAACAATTATTAAAGCTTGGGTCTCATATTTTGATAGTGTAAGATGGGTGAAAAGAAAACCATTTGAGGCTTCGCATGTCAATTTTTTGGAGCTAATTTTTTCACTTTCCTCTTTTCTACTTGGGGTCAATTTGACATTGCTAGGCTGTGAAAATAATCGTTATCAGATTTAATGTGAGAGAAATCAGCTGTGAGAAAAAACAGTTTGGCGTTTGGTAAGCTTTTTGTTAAAAGTGTTGTTGGTACTGATTCTTGCATAATCAGAAAATGATTGCCACATAATCATTAAACCCAGCGCCTATTCGAAACTGATTCCTGCATAATCAGAAAATAAATCACCTCATTAGCTGATTTTCCCTATAGCTTTCTCTTACAACAATTTTTAACAATAAGTGATTTTCTCATAGTTTACCAAACGGGTTGGGCTTCTAATTTTTTTTTTTAAAATCACTTATCACCCTAAATAAGCAATGCCAAACGGCCAGTTTGGCATTGTTGTGCTGTGAAAATAATCGCTGTTAGATTTGCTATGAGAGAAATCAGCTGTGAGATAAAGCAGTTTGGCGTTTGGTAAACTTTTTGTTAAAAGTGTTGTTAATATTGATTTCCTCGTAATCAGAAAATGATTGCGACATAATCATTAAACTTAGGGCATGTTTACGTATCAGTAATGGGTATGTGAGGAAATGGAATGATTTCCATTCCTAACTTCCCCTGCGTTTACTTGCAATCAGGAATGAAAAAATAAGTGGGCCCCACCTCAAAATCCATTCCGTGTTTTAAATCTGTCACCCAAACAAGAAACTTTACAAATTCTAGAACATTAATTTCCGTCATTTATGAAATCCTTTGTACTTTTAAATTTCCTCATCCAAACGCACTGTAAATCTCATGACAATTGTGTTAAAAAAGAAAGTTATAATAATCACTAATCTATGTTTCTTATATGATAAGAGAGTATTTTTGCCACCATTCGAGATCGTTGACAATTGATGCATTGTAGACTTCACATTTAGTATTTTTCTTTAAATCTTATGTGCAAGCTGTTGTGTTTAACATTCCTATTTTAAAGTCGAAATGGGCGTGCAGAGGTGGGTTAGTCCAGTTAACCACGATAGTGAATCTGCCCATTATAACCACAATAATTTAAACCATCGCTTATATAAAAAATCAAAAATAAAAATACTAAGTCGGTGCGAGAAGGCCTGTATGGATAAAAGCATGAATGATCCGGTCCAAGTATACACAGTTTTGGGCCAATTCAAGAACTTTGCATCCTGTTGTGAAAACGCATAAAGTGGTCTTAATAAGAATCCATCACATATTGGCCTCCATTGGATTTGGTTGATCCAACTCCCGTAGTTGAGCTGGGCTGAAAACAGAGTTTATAGGCTGGGGGCTGAACCCAAATTTTAGTTTAGTTTCAATTTCATAACAATAGGAAAGTCGTAAGCTGGTAATAAAGGCCACATTTCTAGCAACCGTAAGCTCTAGTGGGTAACTAAACTCGCACACATTACACAAATATTACAATTCGAACCGAGGATCTTGTCTAGGGACCTTTCCTATTTTCATAACAGTAGGAGTCGTAACCTGGTAAATTTCTTGCAACCATAAATTTTAAGCGGGGAATTAAGGTCCGCATTTCTTAGCCTAACGTGCAGCTTCCTTGGCCGCAGAGAGATCATCAACAACAGTGAGAGACAGAAACAAAAAGAAACAGAAACCCATGAAATGGAATTTAAGTAGATGGATGGAAGTAGGAACAAACAATTGCACATCGGGAAAGCGAAAGAAAACCTACTAACAAGGATCAGAAAGGGAAAGGAGCCCTTGGTCTATTCAATTAAGTTTCTGCACGAGCTTTCTGAAGCTTTCATTAAATCTATGGCAGTTTACCAAACGGGCTGGACTTCCCAAAAATGTTTAAAAATCACTTATCACTCTAAATAAGCAATGTCAAACGAGCACTTAGTATTTTTCTTTAAATCTTATGTGCAAGCTGTTGTGTTTAACATTCCTATTTTAAAGTCGAAATGGGCATGTAGAGGTGGGTTAGTCCAGTTAACCATGATAGTGAATCGGCCTGTTATAACCACAATAATTTAAACCATCGCTTGTATAAAAAATAAAAAATAAAAAATACTAAGTCGGTGCGAGAAGGCCTGTATGGATAAAAGCATGAATGATCCGGTCCAAGTATACACAGTTTTGGGCCAATGGCTGGGGGCTGAACCCAAATTTTAGTTTAGTTTCAATTTCATAACAATAGGAAAGTCGTAAGCTGGTAATAAAGGCCACATTTCTAGCAACCGTAAGCTCTAGTGGGTAACTAAACTCGCACACATTACACAAATATTACAATTCGAACCGAGGATCTTGTCTAGGGACCTTTCCTATTTTCATAACAGTAGGAGTCGTAACCTGGTAAATTTCTTGCAACCATAAATTTTAAGCGGGGAATTAAGGTCCGCATTTCTTAGCCTAACGTGCAGCTTCCTTGGCCGCAGAGAGATCATCAACAACAGTGAGAGACAGAAACAAAAAGAAACAGAAACCCATGAAATGGAATTTAAGTAGATGGATGGAAGTAGGAACAAACAATTGCACATCGGGAAAGCGAAAGAAAACCTACTAACAAGGATCAGAAAGGGAAAGGAGCCCTTGGTCTATTCAATTAAGTTTCTGCACGAGCTTTCTGAAGCTTTCATTAAATCTATGTCCTTTCTTGGCATTTTTCTTTTGAAGTTTTGATTTTTCGATCCATAGAAAATTAACAAATAAATTATCAACAGAAGAGAGGCTGATATTTTAAAAATAAGGCATCACAAATTGTTGCTTGTGTTGTAAGTTAAAAATACATACATGAGCTTAGTCAAGTTGGCTAGAGCGGATGTGCTCCCCACTATGCACTTGAATTCGAATCCATATCACATAAAAATAAATAATTACCCTCAAGTCTCCCAACAAGAATGAGGAAGGGACCTTAAGACAAAATCAAATTTACAAAGAGAGGAAGATGTGATAATATTTTTTTTCTCCTTTTAATTTGGGTGCATATATGCAGAGAGCTTGGCGGTGATCAGTTGAGGTCTTTGTTTAAGTGAAGCACCACATAAACAAAGGCACAGGAAGTTGCCCTAGTAGACTAAGCCGTTGGGAAATTACAACAACTCAAAACAATGAGCTAGCTAGCTTTGTCATCTGTCACATTTGAAGCTTTTTTTAAAAATATAATTCCATGGGGAGTTTTAAATTTTGGGATTTATATATGAGATTGGTTTTGGTGCCTCCGGGCTGTGATTGGTAGGCCATTTTGAAAATCGACAAAAGGGAAGGCAAAAGGTTGATCCAAATCGTCTTCTAAGTCCCAGTGGAAGTTGAGTACCAGATGGTGGATGAAAACCGCCATTTCAAGTTTGGCCAGTTCTGAACCAGCGCAAAGTCGTGGTCCTCCCCCAAATGGCATAAAGTTGCTGCTTGTCATGCTCGTGTAAGATGATGAAGATGCTCCACTGTTGTTATTCTGCTGCATCAAATCATCATCACCATCAACATCACCACACACACACAAACAAAACCACAAATGAACAACAAATTTCAATGGCATGTCATGCTAAAAATCTAACCAAGCAAAAGTCATGGTTTTGTTTTGGATTATTTGGGGCTCATATGAGCTTTCTACTTTTCTACCCAATACAATACTACTACATAATGAGACTAATGGGCCTTTTACACCCCATAAAAATCGAGATTTGGATGCATATTACTACTTACGTTACTATTTGTAACGTATATTCTGATCACATTTCTAATACCTATATCACCAGTAGTAGTGAGTCTCATCTCTATTAAAGATACGGCTTTTAATTAGTGGCGAATCCACTAAAGATTGAAAGAGAGGTCAATTGACCCCACCAAACCAATATGTTTGACAAAATGCCTCAAAGAGGGCAACTTTCCTAAGGGGAGAATTTTGCGGGTTTCATCTTGACCCTGTGAGGATAAAATTCACCAAATTCTCGTAGTGATTTTGTCACTGTCGCACTAATTATCATTGTAATGTTGTATGGTTTCCGTGGTGCACTCTCTAACCTTTTGTGATGGCCTTTGTAAATACGTTTCTATTCCTTATTCGTTTGGGATTTTCTGGACCAGTTTTTGGGCTTCCTTTTGTTATAAAAGGAGAAAAAATGGTCAGGACCAGTTTGGCATTTGACCCACTAGGGAAAAAAGCACTTATGTGCACGTGCAATGGCAGCATGTGACCAACCCCACATCCACATGGGCTCTAATCATCTCGAACCCCCGAGTCTCTCCCCACACGCACACTAGGGCAAGAAATAAAGAGAGGTGGAGGACCTATGTTTGTCCGTACACATTATGAAGCTTCCATCCTTTCATTGATATAGACACTTCATCTGAATGGGAAATCCATGAGATATCATCTGCCTTTGCAACTATCTTATTATGGACTATCGCATTGGACGCACCTCGCATCCACACTGAATTGGAACTATTGATCAGGTAGAATCTTATTTGAATATGCGTTTTTAATTCACATCATATCAACACAATAATCAATCGTCATCATCTCTCTAATCACGGGACGAGACTATTGTTGATAGTGTATAACACAAATATCTACTACATATATAAGATTAGGAAGAAGTTAAATTTTTGTGGTGTCCACAAGTAAACAACCAACGGCTGCTTTGTGGGAGCCACAACAACAACCAAAGGGGATGTGCTTGGTACCCTTTTCAATTTAACCTTGACACAAAACAATTATTTAAAGGAAAATGTGAAAAAGACCACTATAATTATGAGGCATGCTGTCCAAAGGCCAAAGCTAAAAGACTGACCTGCCATCTCCATGGATTGAAGTGTTGAGGCTGGTCAAAAAGTAAAGGATCCAAATGCACGGCTGCAATGACCGGAAGCACTTTCCACCCACATGGAATGTCATAACCTTTCCAAGTTTCAAACACCAAACAGAAAAAATAAGAAGAAGAAGAAAAAAAAATCAACTTTAATTTAACCAGCCTCAGATTTCAGATGACTTTTTGGCTACAACTTCCAACTCTTACACTAAATTGTCCTCAAGTCTTTACCTTTGTACCTAACATCCTTCAAAGCCTTTCTGTGTAAAAACCTCACGACATTTCCAAGCCGAAGTGTCTCACTGATAACCTTCACAAACAAAAGATGCAAAATTTTAATTATGAGATAATTAAGCTTAATTTAAGCTTTAACAATGATTAAGAGAGCTTACACATTGAGTGAACCCCATTTTCTTGTAGTCATCCCAATTCAACTCTGTCTCTCCTGCTTGTTTCTTGGCTTTGGCAATTTCTGTGTGTTCTTCCTGCAGAATAAACCAGACCTATTGAAGAAATAATCAAAACCCAAGTGGAAATGGATTGGAATTAATCTATGTTTGCTTACCCTTAACTGTTGAATTGCATTAGGACAGCCTGGTAAGAAGTATATGGCTAAAGCTATGGCCACTGAGGATGTTTCATGGCCAGCAAAGAGCAAGCTCAATATCAAGTCAAGAATCTGCTCTTTGGAGAGATCGGAATGCTTCAAAACCCATCCAAGAAGATCATCTTCATCTATATTTTCTGCTCCCTCCTTTAATCTTTCTTCCATTTTGCTCTCTATAAACTTCAAAATGGTTGATCTTGACTGTGAAGCAGAGTAAATAAATCATTTAAAAAATTTGAAAATTAAAATTTAAGCTTATTGGCAGATGAAATTCCATGTAGAAAAATGTTAACTAATTACCTGCAAGGCTTTTCTGTAAGCTGTTCCTGGTAAATTGACTGGAGCAGAAACCACACCTTTCATGAAAGTAACATACAATTTCTTCAGCTGCTCAGTCTCTGGTTTTCCAGGATCTAAGCTCATGATATGTTTGGCCATCAAATTGAATGTGAACTGCAATCACTTTTTCATAACAAAATTAACCTGCTGTTGCATTTTTTTTCCTTGAATTGCAAGCATTCATTTCATAAATTTTGTTTTTCTTGTTGGGTACAAAAGTAGTTTACCTTCTTAGCTTCATCTTGAGCTGAAAAAACAGAATTCTCTTTCCAGCTGCTCAAAACCAGCAGAGTGTGTTTTTCAACTTCTCTCATCAAATGGGTTCTGAGCCTGGCATGGCTTAAGAAATTGAGAGATATCATCCTCATGTCTCTATGCATGTCACCAACTAAAACCAACATAGACCATTTCCCAAGAATTCCACCTATGCTTCTTGGGTAGCTGCATTCAAATAATCTCCCTTCATTTTGCAATATGAACCTGTTGAGCCCTGCATCTGCTGAGACTATAGTTGGCTCACCAAACAGATTGGACTTGTAGATTTTTCCATACCTGCAGATTTTAAGTGAAAGTTCAAGTCTTTCCTGCATAAAACAGAACCTGGGTTATGAAATTCAAGGCTTTGTGCTTTGTGGGTCTTGTGTGATTTACCTTGAGATATGTTGCTCCATGAACTGGCCTGTGGAGGTAGCAGAGTAAGGCTTCAAATAGCCTAGGGTTTCACCAAGAAAAGGCCACCCCATGTTGCCTGGTGGGAGATGAAGTCTTGTTTGCTGCTGCTTCCTTCTGATGAGAATGAGGAAGAGGAACAGAGCTAAGACTGATGGAAGAAGACAGAGAATTACCTCTGAGTCAGAAGACATGGAGGCTGACTGTCTCTCTACCATCTTTCTTTCTTTCTTTCTGTCTCTGTGGAACTCTGCTTAGCTGTTATAATGCAAAAATGAAAACAGATATCTGCCTTTTGAAGCTCTCTACACCCGTTGAAAAAAGGAGCTAAGTTTAAGGCTGCTTAGCTTTGATTTTCCAGAGTTTTTTTAAAAGTTGCTTATTCTTAAGCAAAAGGTTTTTATGAAAAGCTTTTGCAGCCAAGAGGTGGCTTTTATAAGCTGTTTATAGCATATCAGACTAACCAACTAGAAGCAACTTTAGGCAAGGCAAAGAGTTTCATATTGAAATATTACAAGAAATGAGGACTCCCTCATCTATATAAGGAGATCACTCTCCACTTAGAAAGGAATCCCTAAGCTTGACTTGATCTTTAGTCATAGGCCTCTCCCTTATTCCCTATATATTTAGACTCAACCCCTTATACAAATGTAAATACATATTATTATGAGAATGAGAATATACTTCTCCGTGGACATAGTCCATTCATTAAGGGTGAATCGCTTGCCTAAATCTTCACACACATGTTGAAGGTCCTCCCCTTCAAATTTAATCTCTAAGTTGGACTCAATTTTGACCGTCCATTTTTTAGCATCAACATAAGCTTCCTTTTTTTGTTCTCTTTTGAGCGAAAACGGCGGAAAATAATAATGAATTTGAATTATGTGCTTGATCGAAACATTTATTTCTCAAGTAGGGTGGAATTTGGGTCTATCTATTATAGCATCTTTTAATTAGACTTTGATAAATAGCAGTTGTTGCAGAACGTTTGAGTTGTTCTTTTAATTTGCCAAATCAAATTGGTGAAGGTGAAGTGCGGTACTTCAGTATGGTTACATAGTATAAATCGTCTGTTATAATATAAGTGGACGTAATTGATACTATATCCTAAAGTACCGAAATCTAACACGATATAATTAGCCATTCAAACAATGGCATGTGTCAGAAAAGAGACGAATACAGCTTTTTATTTTTTATTTTTTAGTTTTAATACACTTGTGTCTTACAAGCCTACTTAAAAAAACAGAGCTTGAAACATAAACAAGTAATTTTCTTTGAGCGATTAGACCCACCAAAATTCCAAAGTTTGTGAATCTTGAATAACATAATGTTGTTTCCTTGTCATAGAAATTTGAACTTGAGATTTTATTCTCAGTCGTTCACATCATGTTAGTTATTATAGCATTTGTCATTGGTATCGTAAATTTGCAGTAGCCCCACATCTCCAAAGGAGCAGAAAATTATTTTGACTACATGGATGCTTATTGAGGACACTGCCAGGAGCTTCTGAATAATTTTTATTGACGGTTGTTTTTTTATATAGTCATTATCAAGTTAATTATGCGTTCATCGTCTAGCTCGTTATGCTTTTCATATTAGGAAAACTCGTTCTGATATTCGAGGATACTTCAAAAAAAAAAAAAAACAATTGTTTCTCTTCGAACCTCTCCTCTTTCCCAGAATGACCAAGGTGATAATTAATCTACTGGATTAAAGCATTTGGAACAAAATCAGTCAAAATAACTAGAGATTAGGGTTTGGATAATAATCTCTTATTACTTATCAGCGTGTCTTCAATTTGCATGTTCTTGGCAGAAGGAAAAAAAACAGAGACACAAACATAGTAATGTGAGCCTTTTAATACTCGGCACTAATTGTCGCCCATCCTATGTTCTGAGTCTAGGACCAAAAGGAAAATATTTATTTTACTGCGTCTCTGCCTCCTGCAAACATCAATACGACTAATTAATTTACTCAATTAATTGCCTTTGACCATGCTGATGACCTGCACTGCTCACCTGAGTTTGCTTACAGACTCTGTATATCCTGAAAAGTAAAATCAGCTGGTTTTGTGTCATTCCTTCCTATTTAAGTAGAAAGCTTTCAACCGTTGATCTTTTTTATTCAAAAAGACAATTTTCAATCGTTAATGCATGAGGAATCGAAATATATAAATGGTAGAGAGCAAGGAAAGAACCGGAGAATTGGTAATTGAGATGTGATTATACCAAGATGAAATTCCGAAATATCTCTCTAAATATCTGTAAAATTGGATTGCCCATTCTCCAAAGAGGGGAAGCAATGTTTTTATTATTATTGATATTATTCTACCATTATTAATATATATTTATATGAATATAAATATTTCTCTAAATCTAGACTGCCGATATATCTACCCAAATGGAAACTTAAATCCTTGGATTGTTATTACAGTTTTTTGTTTTTGTTTTCTAGGAGTGACTTCAATTCGAAGCATTGGTGTAAAACGATTTCAATATGTTTTTTGCTGGTTTTAAGGTATAATTGACTTAGGGGCATGGGTATCAAAGCAAGTACACAACGAGGTTGTCTTTTTCTCCCTTTTTTTTCCGCTTGCATGGGAAAAAAACTATAAAATCCTTATACACACCTTTATTGTTTTTACAATTATTGTGGAATTTAGTCTTCGATTTTCATCATTTTGGGCAAGAAAGTATATATTAACTAAATGAAAAAAAAATATTCAGACAATAAAAATATTGTATTTAGGCCCAAACAAGTATTGTAGTTTGTATAATGGGGAGAACAAAATCGAATTTGAGACATCCTTCAATTTTAGAAAGCTAGTTTATTTATCTACACTTATACTTCGATAATTGGAAAATATATAAAATTTTCTTTCTACCGACATTGCCCTCGCTCTAATTATGGATCTTATTGGCAACTTATATGTGGATTTAGCATTTTCTCCAAAAATTTATTTATCTGTTTTGATTAAGATCCTGTCTGTTTCTTAAGTATAATTTAGTATGGTAAGACTACTCAGTTAGACTGATGACCAAGCTTATTGAAGTAGAGACATTGGCTTAATCTTTGACGACATAGCCCGATTTTTTTGGGTACTAATTACTCATCTCTTTTTCAATAATATACTATCGCCATTGTCTCAAAAAGTATGGTTTAGCATCAAAGACCACGCGTGGTGACATAGAAATGCTTAAGACGACAGGTCTATAATATAATTGATTGCTGATTATGACTAATAGCAACTATTAACATGATTGATCACTAATATTCTCATTTTAGCTGTTCTAATCATTCAGAAATCCTGGAGTGACAGAGCTGATGCATGGCCCATTATCTAGAACTAAGAATATTAATTGGTTCTATTAGCTGAATGTATACAAAATGAAAACGAAAATAAAATAAACCATATTTTCCATGCTTTCCATTTCCAGACAAGTCTAACCTTTTTTTTATTGAAAAAAATATACCAGAACTGGAAAACATGGTCGTAATTAATAATTACTAGCCTCTTTTAGAATTAGAAAAAAATAATAGGTAGTTGTGTTCCATAAAAATAGGATTTATTATCTTTATTTTACTTTTAATTTTAAATTTATTTAATATGAATAGGTGTGAATTTACTATATTATCTTTATTTAATTAATTTTTAATATTTACATTAACCAATGACATTTTCTAGTATTTTAAATGTTTCACCATTCTTTACATTTTTCGCGATTTATATAGTATGTAAACACCATGGTTGTAAATGTTTGTAAATGTTTTAGAGGCTTATGGTTTGACTAAAAAATCTTCAAATTAAATTATGTTTAAGTAGATTCTAGTGAGGACCATGTAATAAAAGTTGGGTGTGAGCCCATCCATTGAACAAGTAATCATATACAAGAAGGGGAGGTGTGGTGCTCGATGGAATTATAGTAGTTGCTTCATCCCATGTGGTTTACTAATCTATATTTAGGGCTGGTTTGGAACTATTTCTCTAGAAAGCACTTATGTTTATCAGTGTTTTTAACAAAAACTCTTTTATTATAAAGATGTTGAAATTTTCATAAGAAATTAAAGTGTTTCTTGGAAAAGTACTCGGGAGTCATGTGCTTCTTCAGAAAGTCCTTCTAAATTTTTTTGCCAAACACTGTCAAAAGCGCTTTTAACCATTGCAGAACCACTTCAAACAGGCCCTTAGTAGCTAATTATAATTAACATATAGATTGTGGCCAATCCAAGGGTTGCCTATCTTGGTCAATGATAATCAATAGAATAATCACCATACTTTTCTAACACAATAATGCCAATTGTTCTTTATTTATTTTAAAAAAAAATTATTATGCAAAGACAAATCGTACCACGTATCAGGATCTTGATTTCAGATATTCAAGATGTCTTGCAATGATTTAGACGTGTATAATATAAATTGTGAGGCAAATTTGGTATCTAATTCGTTCACACATGAGTTTTTATTTATGAAAAACGACATCAAATATCCTTTTTTTTCCTCAACCACAATGACGACAAAGATTTGTTTGGTAATAAAGGTCTTAAATTATAATTTGCATTAATTAATCTCAAATTAGTTATAGTTAATGGGCATTTGTTCGTTCTCTTTGACCATCTGCTAGAGCATCAAACGATCACCGTTCGTTCCAATATCATATCCACATGTATGCATTATTGGCCTCCACGTGAAAACTCATCTGCCAACTTATCTTCCTTCCTAGGACCCAACCTTTACCAAAAGAATTCGCCCATTTTCATAAAATAAGAAAAAAAATATTTTGCAATAAAACCGAACTATTTTCCGGACATTTTCCTCAACTTTCTTTGGATCAAATTGTTTAATATTTATTTAATTCACACTAGATAGAGAATTGGATTCCGACCTATATATATTCTTAATAAAAAAATAGCAAAGATTCATACAAATTATGTATATATAAAGCAAAAGACAAAAAATAATTTGAGATTAATTTAAATGTGGGGACACCTCGTGGTATTTACCAACAAGACAGAAAATAATAAAACATTCAAAATACAGCAAACATTAAGAATTGAAAATATTAATTAAATGAGGATAATATGGTAAATTCACATTGTTTTATATTAAAACATAATTAAAAATAAAAATAAAATCAGATAATGGGTAGTTGTGTTTCATAAAAATACAATTATCTTTTTAAATTGTAAAATAAAATATAAAAAAAATAATTGGTACACGCGTGATATATGTATGTATGTTCACTCATTCTCCACATATTAATTAATTTTGCATTAACTTTTTCATAAATAAAGATATTCAAACATGTTAATTATAATTAAACTGTAAAACCCGTGACAAATATTTGAACTGAGAGAATAAATAATAATAAAATAACAAAGAGTCGTTAATTTTATATAATAAAAAAAGGAGAGATATATTGACATGAAATATTTTTTTATTATATAATAATGACAATAATAATAACGAAGATTACATGAGTAAACCACAAACGACACACGAATGTTGAAGATGTAGACCACCACAGCCCACTCGTGCGCGCGGCCAACAAGCCAATCATTGCAACCATAAGACGGTACTGGGTTTCAGCCACGTGTCTGACCACACGTGTGGTTGGCAAGGCCAGTGCAGTGTGGGGTTATCGTGTACCAACCAAGTAAGGGTAGGGGCACTGAAAAAGTCCTTTACAGCCCATTGTGGATTAGACTGGGATTTGCTTTGGAACCCTCACGAAAAGGTCAAGCAAGCAAGAGATCTTTAATGAGACAAAGCTTTTGGATTTCACCACAGTAATTTAGCTTGTCTTTGCCCCTTACTAAATACTGTCTCGTCTGTTTCTGTTTGACTCAAAATACCATGTCAGTGTCTGCACTGTTCTTGATGCTTTGTTAGGTTCTTCTTTCTTCATTTTCTAAGCATTATTTTCCCAGTTTTTTTGCTAAATTCTCCATCCCATGCGGAGCTGCATCGTGGGAATGTCATTCATATGTCAGTCGACTGTTGATTCAGTCAGAACTTTCACCTCGCAATGAAGAAAACCTATACGACAATGCAAGAAATGCAAGAATGTGTTTGAAGTACTGCGGAGGAATAGTTGCATGAACCTATTTCGTGTAAGTTTTTCTCCTAAACGACACGAATGTGATGATATCTCTTTGAGAGAGCTTATGATATTCATAACCACAATCATTGTCGGATTTAATAGGTACATAAATATGTAATAAATAGAAGAAAAATAAGGACGTGAGCTTGGTTGATATTATTAGAGATAAAAACTTGGTCCAAAATGAATCATACACTGTACACAGACAGTTTCAGAGAGGGGTTAGGCAAGTGGCATTTCAATCAACTACAGTATGAAGTGCTTTCCTTCATTCCTTTTGTAGTTTAGGACAGATACGGATGCCACGACCGACACTATGTACGGTTTGGATGCCATCCCTACTTTCGCATAAGAAGACCAAAGTACAAATCCATTAATATCATCCTTAAACAACATGCATAATGGAGATATTAAAACACCCTTTTTTTTTTGTATCAACAAAAGTTTAGGGGAGGGGAGGATATTCCATATCATGCCCAGGACATATTAAGGTCTCTTTGAGAACTTTCAAAAGAGGTCTTAGCTCTTGTTTTGGTTTTTATAGATTACCCACAAAGAGGAATTGTCGGCAGCGGGACTCGAATTTAGGCCTTGATAGTGAAGAGAACTTAACCAACCTTCCTTGGCAAAGCATCCCTTTTCTTCCTTGTGTGGCCAAGGAGAAAATTGTCCTTTCATTTATATGGTTAATAAGTTACATGAATAAAGTTTATTCAGAGTATAAATTAGATAATTTTGCGAATTTGAAGCGTATTTAAAGTTTATCAAATTAAATCTTTGTATTGAACTTGTGATGAGAGAGTGTGGTTTGAATTGGATGAAAAGGACAAAACCATAGACTAATTTTGTGTAAAGCCAAAATTGGGGAAAAGATTGAAAGATTGGGATGGTTTTTGTTGGAAGCTTAATTTGGCAGTAGTATATATCATTGTTTGACTAAAACTAGATAATTTTGTGAATTTGAATCTTTGTATGTGATTGAAGCGTATTTAAAGTTTATCAAATTAAATCTTTGTATTGAACTTGTGATGAGAGAGTGTGGTTTGAATTGGATGAAAAGGACTAAACCATAGACTAATTTTGTGTAAAGCCAAAATTGGGGAAAAGATTGAAAGATTGGGATGGTTTTTGTTGGAAGCTTAATTTGGCAGTAGTATATATCATTGTTTGACTAAAAGAGTGAGAAACTTCCAAGATCTTTGATTAAGATAAAGGTTTTATTTTATTTTATCCTCATACAAAGGCCGAAGCATCATCCCATATCCCCTCCTCACCAAACTCAAACTCTTTTTAGTCCTCAAAGTTCAAACAACGACAAGAGTTGCCATGAAGTTTTGTAAGTATGTATTTGCATAGGAAAAAGCTGGTGCAGTGTCAAATTCAAAATTTGGAAGGAAGTACATAAATTAATACATATTAATATTAATATTAAATAATAATATGTAAAAATGGACAGCAGAACAGAGAAGAGCAGGAGAGAGAAGAGGTGAGGTGAGGTGAGGTGAGGTTAGCCCATGATGATGATGATTGTGCAAACGAAGGAATGGCCTCAACTCAATCATTGCTCACGAGCGGGTTTGCCTTAAAACGTGGCCGCACGATGCTCCAAGAAATTCACAGGCCTTTGTCAGCCAAATGATGGCACTTTGGCTTTTGGGTCTCTCTCTACTCTCAACCACTTTGACTGACTGATTTTCTTCCTAGGGAGAATCGCCCTGTGTGTCTTTGGTGACTATTAGTTGTTGATGCAAGTGAGTTTTGTGTTTTTCTGGTGATTGTCAGTTGTTGATGCAAGTGAGACTGATACTATATGAACAATTAATAGTCATCAGATTAGCTCAACCACTTACAACTACTCATGCATCCATGTACGGTGCAAGTGACTGTTAACAGTTTATGCAAGTGAGTCTCACAACGCATTACATTAACAGTTGATATCTACTAAATTGTATTAACGACTCGCAATCATCCACGCACATGTAGACAATCATCCACGCACATGCAAAATTTGGTTTTGGGTTGGGATTATGGAGGCCCTTTAAACAAGATGATGATGAAGTTGTTCCAATGGCTTAATCAATGAGATTAAAGACTCTCTGCTATGAAGGACCACAATGAGGGATAACAGCTTGAATTTGCATGGCTGGCCATTGCTCAGCAAATGGTTCATTCATTCATCTAATAATGCCAAGGAAGCAAACCTAATATATATCTATATACATTTTTATTTTTAACTTTCTGAGGTCTTGATTTAGTTTCCTGTCTTCGTTTTAGCATGCAGCATCACTAGGAAAACACAACACGGCCCATTCCACTTGCCGTATAAAATTAAAATGAAATACTACGTACATACACTTGTAACCCATCATATACGTCAAAACTATATTCTTCTACATTATTCTAACTGGAACAATTTTTAACTATTAAAATAACATTTTCCAACATCTTATAATCAGGGACCATTCTTGATGTCGATTTTTTTTTTAATCTTTTACAAAGATGCGGTGGAAGAAAGTTAGACACGCATGTATATACATACATATATACTATTCTACATTATCCTAACACGAAGAACTCTAACTCTTAGAAAGTAACATTTTCCTATATCTTAAAATCATGGGGTGTCAACGGGGTCTAGCTCAGTGGAAAATACCCTTGATTTGCGGGTCTCATGTTTGAACCTCCATGGCTCCGTGGTAGTGTGTGTGAAAAAAAAAACCCTCCTCTTGTAGTTTTAACTATCGCTTTAAAGTGAGTATTATTATGAGAACAACTATGCATTTACGAAACTATGATGAAAGATGGGAGTGTTTTGCTTATCTTTTTATAGTCATCAACATTTTCATCATATTACACTCATCGCACGCGTGCAATGCTTCTATTCTAGTACATACACACACCCATCTCTCTCTATTGACCTTATGTCACAGTCAGTGATCAGCCAAACAATATGAAAAGAAACAAAAGTCAAAATAAGGATCCAAAGTGTTTTAATGATTTCATCAAGGAAGCAGAAGCACCACACAATATAAAGATAAAAAAAAGGAGATAAGTGTGTTCTTTTCTTTCTTTTGGGGTCTCTGGTAAAAGGAGATAAGTATTGGTGAAGAAGCCCTATAAATGAGCCACACGAGTGAGAGAGGAGGCTTTGAGCAACACATGATCAAGGCAACATAGACTTTTGCTCTGCAAAAGCCACCGAAGCAAAAAGTCAAAAAAGGAGTTTTTGATGGACTTGTGGGGCTTCTTCATGTTAGCTCTAAACATGGATTTAAATTTAATAACACATCTTAGCCATGATTTCCTGCAATTAAAAACTTCAATAAAGCAACATGCAATGCCAACATTCCAGCACAAAAGAAAAGGGCGAGCTTAGCCTTTCGACTATGGTGAGGAAAACCGATCTAAGCTTTTGCTTTCCGCTGTGAAGCAACCAACACATGGTCCCCTCAATAATTTGATGGTCAGGGTTCATGCTCATGCACAAAGTGAATTGAGTGCATCTTTAGGGCCAAGGAAACATTAACACCATAATTCATCATGCATAATTATTAGTTTAATACAACAATCAATAGTTTTTCTATGATGGCATTTAGGCTAAGTATATGCTAAAGATACAAAAGATGTAACACTAAATTTGGCTTAGTGGAAGAGAATCATTAATTATCCGAGAATTTCGGCCTTTCGTGGAAATGTAACTGAGTATTTGCATTGTCTTATCAGCTAAATATAGGGGAAGGCTAATAATCTTATGACAACTAGACCTAATAGGGTTAGAGCATTAGACTAAAAGAGGGGAGTCATTTTTAATATAGGGTTATCTTGTTCCTGGATAAACATCTGTCATAATCCAAAACCTGATGTGGAGATAAAGAAAGTGCCAAAACACCAGAATGTTTCCTCTGAAACATACAAAACCCACTATCCACTTTCATCTTTCACATATAGCAGATGACACATGTATTTGCTCTTAAGTGGAGCTAAAATCCTGCAAACTTGAAACACTCCAAGTGTCTGAAAAGAAATTTTTTGATGGAGCCTCAGAACCAATTTGAACTAATGCATTGAGAAAAAGGATCTCATCAACAAAGACATTGAGAAAAAAACTTCCTCCTCAACCAACCTTGAACACTACTGTTACAGAAGGATCATCAGAAATGGATCATGGTAATCTTTAGTGGTGACAATTTCTAGGCTTTGCTAAATCTGAATACAAATAAACTGTCCCAATCAATTAATAGGAATGCATACTAAGAACGTCTATTGTATTGTCTTGTGCCAAATCAGTGTTTCGCGTGAATAACATGCTCCATAAAGTTTCTTGCCACTAGTTCCACCTTTTTTCCACCCAGAATACACCATTTACACATATAATAAAACCTTCTCTCTCTTTTTCTGTCAAGTGGGCAACCTCATCATCATCCTTGCCTTTGGGTTCTAGGGTTTAGGATAATTGCAGACTCCAACTGGCACCAGCTAACCAACTCCTATAATTACTGTAATTGCAGAATCCAATTGGCACCAAATACTTAACATAAATAGGCTATATATATATATATGTATAATCTCTTTCAATAATTAGAATGATATAATTGAATAGAGCTTCATGAATAATCCTTTCTATCGAAGGAAACAGTAAACAGTATATGACATGAACTCGAACTACAACAACAAAGAAACAAAAACAGTATTGAACAACAATAATTGGTCGCACCGTTCATTTTCATCTTCTTCCGATGAAAAAGACATCCCTGCACAACTTTGACGTGCTGGAGGACCATGCACTCATTAATTTAGAGCAATCATGTCATTTGTATGCCACCGACAGACTCAGTTTTTCATTATATTTCTTGCTTTTCTTCTTCCCTAGCTCATCATAACTAGACTTTGAGCCATGTTTACAGGAAAAAGAACACTACATTCCTGTATGTGGGGGACCATGGAAACACGGGTGCATGCAAAATGATATGACAAGCAAAAAATGCATTCACTTTAGAGTGACTAAATTTCCAGTGTTCGATTGATTTCCCCTGACCCCTTTTATTGCATTAAAAAGGAGAACACAGATGACAAATCAATAGAGTATCAACTCAGGAGTTGAATTAACTGGCAGCAATGCCAGAGATGATATACGACTGACATCACCGGCTAATATGTGCAGGTCTCAACACAAAATTGCAATCTATCTCCAATCTGTGTTGGCAAAACAGATATGTGATTTGAGAAGGGAAGACGACAATAATGCTGAACGTAAAATTTAAAAAGACAAGTCTATATATAAAAAATTTATAATCTTTTCCTTCACAAAGTAAAGAAAGACAAGTCTGTAATATCCTTCAAATCTGCAATTTCTATGGTAATTGAATATTACTTCCCGAGAAATAAAGTTACAATGAAACCCTGCACATGGATTTGACATCATAATATGAATCCAGGCAACAGTTAAAGTTGTTTTCTATTTACTTTCTAAGAAAGATTACCTTTTCCATAAAATTAGTTAAAAAAATATTTATTACTTCTGTACAAGTAGTTCATTTAAAATATATATTACTTACATACAAGTAGGGAAGCACCTTGATCTTCTTACTTCAGGGATGCTGAATGGCTATTATCCAGAGTAAATGCCAAGCTGCGTGAGCAAAAATATGTACTCATCAACTTCTCATTCCTCAAAAATATTGAAATAACAAGATTAACAGGGTATCAATGTCATGAAGGTACCTGCCACTCCCAACTCTTTCTATATATCAGGCTGCTAGAAACCACATGTCAATGTAGTTCCACCCTTTTTCATAAATCAAAATTAGTTTAAAACTGAAGAACAACTCATTCACCAACCCTATCAACAGAACAATTTAAAATTAAATATTTTTCACTTAGAACGGAATTACAAGCCAATCAGGGGAAAATAACACGAAGCAGCCTCTTAACTTGGTTTGTATTTATGGTGTTTACATTAGTGAAAGAATTTGGAAATTCTCATAGTCTGTGTATGAGTTGTAAGGATGGAAACAAACAGTGTCTTCTATTTAGGAAAGAGGTGCAATAGCTTGTTCAGCAAGATCATCACTTCTGGCTTCAGTGACATCAACTAAAATCCAAAAGGACTGAGCAATGAGTCTATGAAGCCCAAATGAGATGACTGTAAATGTACGATCCCATGGACAGTGTTAACAGCATTCTCTCTCCCTCTTCTTGGCCACAGCCCGCGAAGATATTTTAAGGCGTAAAGGATATAGAAATGCCATAACATATAACTGTAGAACACCTCAAGATTGTTCCATAAAGTACAGGGTCATACAGGGTAATATAATGACAAAAGAAAGCCAAACGTGCTCAAAATGCAGGGTCATACAAAATGCTGCAACAAGCATAATAAAAACTAAGGCCCAAAAGATAGCCACAGTAGCATCAGCCCTGCATAAAGGTAATAAAATATGTTGCATCAACAATGATTTGAGACATATAATGCACCATAGGCACTACTGAAGGGATATAATTTTGGAAAATCCAGACAACCAATAAAGGCACTTATGAAATATAAAAGTTAGGAAAGAGGGGAGATCTAAGGGAAAAAGTAAGTCCAACAGGAGGGAGGAAACATAGATTGATAAATCTATGACTTTATTAACGATTTTATTGCTCAAACATCATTATCCTTGCTTTAACCTCAGTTGGTATAACGTTGTGGGAACAGTCCAGTTGTCCATCTTAGTTAAAGTTGTGGACTTGACCTCAATTATATGACCCCTGAAAATTGGAAGCAGATTTATGCTTTTCCGAAAAACAGAAACCTTTCCCTATTCCACAGGTCTTATCTTGAAAGGCATTGATCACATGTCAGAGCCATTGTCAATTCTGATCCTTTTTAAACAGCAACAAATACTCATGGTGGGCATCCCTATAGTGTTGGGGTGTCATGGAGATAAGAGACTCTCAGTCCATAAGATAAAACCCAAGTTTTTCTTGTGCAAATGAATTTGATAAAACAAACACTCGCAGTGACATCCCTTATACCAACTCACTCTTCTCTTAAAAAACTCAACTTTCCAAACACATTTTGAGTATGCCATCAAGATCAAGATAATGCTAAAGTTAGCTTGAAACGTAATTTATACAAATTGCTATTAAAGCAAACGCTTTTGAGGTTCACCTAAATACCCAACTAAAAAGCTATCAAATTTTAATCCCCAAATCGTTTGAGCACATAGCAAGACAAGTAGTGATCAGTTTCAGATCAAAATGACTAGTTCAAGTATGGAGATTCCAGCCACGAACAAAAGCAATACAAACTGCGCAAAAGCTAAAATCTTTTTTAAAATAAATAATTAATAGACAGATAAAAGAGTTGAGAATAGTATACCAGGTGGAGGTTACTTGTTTGGATTTAGAGTTTTGGAGCTTAGAACATCAGTGACGGTGTTTGGGTGGCTGTGCATGGCCTGTCGTTCAATTTTCCCGGTTAACGGATGGGATGGTTTAAACCAAGAATTTGAGTTTGGAAAAAATAGTCAAATTTTCTCTTGGTTGTGTTTTTGTTGGTCAGAAGAAACGTTTATAAAAATATAATTATACTATTATTACAAGCATCCGTTGTCGTCCAGCGGTTAGGATATCTGGCTTTCACCCAGGAGACCCGGGTTCGATTCCCGGCAACGGAACTTTTTGTTATTTTAAAACCTTTTTCATTCAAATTTCTGTTTGGATATTATTTTGGTGAAAGTTCCTTTTTCCTTTAACCTTTTTCCTTCAATATTTTTTTTCCGGATATTACATCCCTTGATCTTAAACATTTCATTTTGAAGCCTTACTTTAATTTTGTTCGGTTTGGTTTAATTAAAAAAGAGCCAAACGGTTTAAAAATCAAACCTGATTTTATATGATTTGGTTTAATTTGGTTTTGAGCTTTTATAAACCAGCTTAAACCAAATTGGATAATTTATGTGTATATTTATTTATTTATATTATATTTCACATGTGTACTCTTATGAGGTAGTAACTATATATGGCTATTTAAATTGAGCTATATTAGTTATTGAAATTAGAAATTTTATAACATGTTGAGTTTTAGGATGATTTCTTACTTAAGAAAATGATTTAAATATGAGCAAGTTGTGAATTTATTACTTGTAATTAGGCTAACAATGTTGAAAAAATGGAAAAAGAAAGAGAACTGGGCTTAGCCCAAATCGGCACTGTCCTAAATTCGTTTAGTTTGATTTAATTTCCTTTGACTATAGACAAAACTGAACCAAACCAAACTGTTTTATTATAACTGAACCAAACCAAACTGTTTTATTATAATTGATTCGACCATAATTTTGAGGTGAAATTGATCCAATTCAGCCAATACTGTGCCCACCCCTAGTTTAGAGTATTCAAGCGGATCCCCTTGAAAAATACTTTCGTGAACAAAACATAATTATTCATTGGCAAATCACAGAGAAAGAAAAAATAACAACTCAGTCTTTAACTAATAACTTGATATGGCTGGGCCATTTTCATTAAACATTGAAACTTCAACTTCGACGAGTGTCTTGGCATGGAACTTGGATCTTCCCAATACAAAAATACAGCTCGATTTCTACCATATACAAAATAATCGAGCCCCTCCATTTTAGCTCCCATATCACCAGGGGTAACTTTCCATACTAAAAAAACATCATCCAAAATCCACTGATGTGTAAATAACTAAACTACCCCTACCAAGTTCAAATAACAGTTAAATCTAACTATTGAGGGTGGCGAGCATGCCTCCCCCTGCAGTTGGTAACACCACCTCCCAGCCAGGGCCCTTAAGGGGGAGAGCACCGGCAATGCCATCGGCCTTCTCTTCCTTATGATCATCAGGAGTAACCACCAGATCACTGCGATCCAACACCCTCTCCAAATCTTCGTCAGTAATCATGGTCTGTATCATCTTGTCTTCAGCAGATTCTTCTTCTCGGAGCAAAGCTATAAGATCGTCTTCCTAAAAAAATTATAAAAAAATTGGCATCACGTTCATATCAGTGAGCATGATCTTCAACTCACATACGCGGCCAGATTGTCCCATGCAAAAATGAATGAAAATTGTATTTGAATATTTAAGACTTGCAAAATTGATTTTTGCAACTATGAGACTCTTTCTAGAGCAAGATTTGCTATTTAAGTTCTCATAACGAACAAAGGACAGCATGCAAACCTCGAGGACATCGGTACAACCAGGCTTTGCCTTATCTTGATGGAACTGCCCTTTCCCAATCACCACGTGTTCAAGCTTCAACTTGCTAAAAGCTCTTTTCAAAATCCGACCCTGTTAATTCACATCTTCTCAGAAAATTTTCCCAATATACCAAATAAAGTGCACCTAATTATATGACAAATATTAAAACTCTGCATCACCAACTCACCTCTACAGATTGTGCTGTTGTCAATCTGTAAACATGAACAGGCTTCGTTTGACCGATTCTGTGACATCGATCCATGGCCTGCAAATCCATTTGAGGGTTCTGGTATGCACATGTAAAATAACAAATCAAATTAATCCTGTGTGAATGTTGAATTGCAGTAAAAGAAAAATAAAAGAAAGAATAAAAGAGAGGAGAGGACCAAGAATATACCCAATCACTGTCATACAGTATACAAGTATCAGCTGCAGTAAGGTTGATACCCAGTCCACCAGCTCTGGTGCTTAGAAGAAAAATTCTATAATTGCTGTCCACATCATTGAACACTGCAATCTGCTTGTAATAGAATATTTATCAATAAGCAATGAACCTAAAATAGGGGTAACACTAAATTTGAGTATGAAAACCAGTCGTGCAATGAGGAAATAAACTCTCAACCCTACGCACTGTCAGAATCCTAGCCTATGGCCAGAACTGGAATGGTTTTGTCTGCCAGAGGTATTCCACTTAAAATAACAGGATCTAACTGCTATATACATGGTTTAATAATAGATGTTAATCCAAGCAACAAATACAGATGGCATGGTTGAATTTATTTCTGCAATTACGCTTAACTGAATGACATAATTACAGTACAGAAGTCTGAAAAAAAAACATGATGGCTACAGTGCTGAAAAAACAATTCCAGTTTTAATGCAGCCAAAGCACACGCACATCTGCTAAACAACTTAGATAATCTCCAACAGAATTAAGACTTCTGATTCAAACCAATCACGAACCTGTCGTTTCCGTTCTTCAAGTTTCACACTACCGTCAATTCTACAGACTTGAAATCCTTTCTCACCAAAATAGTAATCCATTATATCCAAAATCTTAGTCCACTGAGAGAAGATTATAACCTGAATACAAAACAAATGGAAGATAGTTAGCAACCCAATAGCAAACAAAAATATACCCAAAATAACTGGTAGACATACTTTGTGTTTGCGGGCAAACAGCCGCTTCAACAGTCTGTCCAGCAAGCTAAATTTGCCACACTGCTCAACCATCTGTTCAACAGGTGGGTAGAAATCTGTCAAGAAATAGAAAACTGAATAAGGATTGGTCGAGCACCCATTTCAAATGGTAACACTGAATTAATTTAAAGTGAAGTACACGAGCCGTCAAATGCAGCCTCTAAAAGGTCAGGATGACAGCAGTTCTTCCGAAGTTGGACCATCAAATTGTTAAGCTTTCCCTTCATACCGCGTACTGCAAGTTTGAGAATTGTTAGATAACATAAATAACTGCATAATATGATACAGCAATAACTAACTGAGCTAATCATCGTATTTTATATAACACGCCTAAGTTAAGGACCATAACACAGGAAACAGAATAACTTAGAAATAATTATAGTGATCCAAATTTAAGAAATTGGGGACAAGTGGTGCTGCGAACAAACACATTGCAGAAATGATACCAGACAGCCAACCTTTTGGGATCATTTACAGAAAATAAAAAATATAGGAGCAACCAGGAAATCATTAAATTATTTTTTGACTCATCTAATGAGTAAATAATGAAAAACAAATCCAAGGTCAACCCTATCTGTTCCACAAAGGTCAATTTTGAAAGTCTGGCATATTGATATTGGAAGATACAGCATTTTCCCCATGATATGCATCATCAGTGTCTTAACTGGTTAAAGGAGACTACCAATGGTTCCAGGAAAACCAAATGCACAGAAAATTAGGACCTTATATATCTTACTACAATGCAAATCGCAGTTTTCACTAATACAGACAGATGTCATACCACGGTCCCCCTTCTCAAGTAGATAATTCTCCAGTGTCTTATTTATCAGATGTTCCTGTAAATGTTTTTGATGTTCTGTCATGGACGCATATAATATGATTTCCTTTTTCCTAGGAAGCATCTGCTCAACATCAGTCTTCATTCTTCGAAGAAGAAAGGGACGCAATATGGCATGGAGTTTTGCTACCATCTGTGGACAATTGAAACACCCTATTCATCATAACACAGTTCAATTTTTCTATAAAAATGAACCCACAACGTTTGCAAGGACGCATACTTGGGCCTTTCTCTTCTCTTCCAGTTCTTCCATCATTGCTTCACCATTGCACTTTCCTGCTAAATCAAACCTGCCAACAAGAATGCACTAAGCTAATTATCTAATAGACTAACAAAACATAGCCATACAAAAGAAATCTATTTCCACAAAAGTTATTCACCCAGCATATCATGGGCTTAGGTCTTAGCAAAACATAAAGACATATAGCGTGGTTCTTTCAACAGCTAACCTTCTAAACCAAAGATACTATTTTAATGACATCACTGTAATGATTGAATCGTGTCTACAATCCAGATGAATAACGGAATTGGACTGGACAGGTAAAACCATATTATGCCAAAGAAAATGCTTCTGACTTATTCCTTCACTGGACATTTGCAGGATTTCCACATAATATATAATAGTTGCATGTTTACCATTCCAGAGATTAAAAATATTACTAGGCAAGAAGCTTAATTATAACAAGTATGAATATACAACAGTTATTCAGTTGCCCATTGCAGTTTCTAGAAAGCAGGTGGTTCACAAACTAGACACCTAGTGGAGCTTGATATCGCCCATCACCAACAAAAAATATTTCCACCTTGATAGATGAACGAGTTTGCGAATTAACAAGCATCAAACTGGATTAAAAAAAACAGAAAACCATACTTACCATGACTCAAATTCTTCATGGGATGAGAATATATCAGGCAAAATGAAGTTCAACAATGACCAAAGCTCTGCCAGATTATTCTGCAGAGGTGTTCCAGTCAACAGAATCTTATTTTCTATAGGTAAGAATTTCAATTGCTGCAATAACTTGCACTTTGAGTTTTTCAATCTGTGTCCCTTCAATAAACAGACGCAGAATAGGTCAACATTCATGCTATATTATAGGTTTTTTTTAATAGAAACAATATCAGTAAACGGACTAGTCTACTCACTTCATCAACCACAAGATATTTCCACTTGTAATGTCTCAAAAATCTTCTTGCATCAGCCATTGCAACTTCATAAGAAGTAACAATTATAGGGAAGTTAGGGCCAATTGCTCTAGGCATGTGCTTCCTTCGTATCTCATCCCTCTGTTTCTTGTCCCCATGGTAGACCATAGCCTTTATTGAAGGGGTGAACCTATTTGGGGATAGAAGGTTAAAGGAAGAAATAAAGTTGACAGAAACTATATTCAGAGAAGTTAACCAAAAAGAATCTATTTAAAACATTTACCTTGAGAATTCATTTACCCAGTTGGAGAGAGTAGACAGAGGAGCAATCACTAAATACGGCCCATCCAATCCATTCCCTTTCAGATGAGCAAGAAAACCAATGGTCTGGATAGTTTTTCCAAGTCCCATTTGATCTGCAAGGATCCCGTTCAGCCCATTTTGCCATAATGAGATCAACCACTTTACACCTTTGATTTGATAAGACTTCAATTTTCCACCAGTCAACAGAGGCACAAGTTCCTTTTGCTCTTTCTCAACTCTTTCTTCCTCAGTGAGGTCCACATCTTCAGTTTTCTCACCCTCTTTAGATCTTGTAAGCATAGCTTGAACTGCCCTCTTGGCCTTCTTCTAAGGAAATGAAGATAGTAAAGGTCAAGATGTCAATATACAAGGAACTTAAAGAAGACAGAGAAATATCCAATAAACTTCTAATGGGATGAAATTTAAAACATAATTAAAAGATATATTCACTATATTCCGCAAAAATATTTAGACTTTATTATGTCACCCAGCAAGCAAATTTTCTCCCGTGGAAAAGATTAATCCACTTGGGACAGAAGATAAAGAGCAATCGGACCACCCAAAACCTCAATAAATAGATGTTCATCTGATAGATAATTGTGACAATACTAATTACATCTGATAGGACAACTATACAAGAACATCCATATATATTCATGATCAACCAAACCAGACTCAAATGAACAAGATATCTCATTTTGGAAAAAATGAAGGAAGCATGGAATTTCTTACGTTATTGTAGGTTGCAGTGGCTTTTCTTTTTCTACCACGACCTTTCTTTTCCTCAACAGTTTCAGTCTGCTGCTCGGCTCCAATCTAGCATGACATTTCATTTTATAACTTAATCAGCAAAAAGCATTAGAAAGAATTTACCATTTAAGAGAAAAGTGTAAGAGAAGATACAAGTGTGATGTTATCCATTTTCTCAAGCAAAAACTGCGAGTAAAGCTGAGTTTGTGTTAGGAGCTCATCCAACTTGGTAATCTGAGTGTTATTCAAGTTGGGTAACTGCTCTGCCGCCTTTTCTGCCTCCTCTTCCTTCACCCGATCTTCAAGCAACTTTTCTTCCACATCAGTCAAGGCTTTTGGCATAAGCAAGGAATCCTCATTATTTTCATCAATAAGTATCTCCTCCTCTGATTTGACCTCGCTCTTCTCTAATTTGACATCAATCTTCTCCTCGCATGTTTCCTTAAACATTATTTCAATACAACAACATTATAAAATGAACAAAACATGGGTAAAAATGTAACATTAGTAGTAGTTCGAAGCAAATATAGACCCTATCTATCAAATTCAACAGAAACCACACACTAGGCATCTATAATTTGTCACACAGAAGAAGCTTGTCAGGACTATAAAAGAACATATTTCATAGAAACAATAGATCGAGCATGTGCATGCAAACATCATTTTCCCACAGCAAGACCAAAACTTGAAAGTTCTTAGTTCAAAAAGTACGTCAGAGACATAAACACACACAGGCATGATTTCTTTTCTTTTCTACAAAATTCGTTATTTTGAGGAATTTCTTGTCTTTCTACTCGTTCTTCAAACATTTTCCTTCAAACTCTGCCACATTCCTAAGAACCAACCAGACCGACAGAGAAAAGCTATAGAAACAACCGCACACAGTAGCAGAGAGAGAAGAGAGCAGGGAAGATGAAGAAGCGCTTGACAGTTCAGATATTATTAAGTGAGAGAGAGAGTAGTGGGTGGAGCAGAGGGTCCTATAAAGTACCCCAAATTTATTAAATTTTTCAAGCGAGCGAAGTGACTGGGCGGGAAAACGGGGTTTGAATATTGCCCTAGAACGAGTAGTTAATTACTCCTGCACCTTTCTTGTTTTACGATGTTTTCCTTTTTTGTTAGGTTTTTTCTTCACGTAGGGTGTTATTAGTCTTTTCGGTGAATGGAGATATTGGTGGGTTGGGTTCCCAAATTGAAGGGAACAGGCACGCTTTGTCCGGCATTTTCTCGGATTTGTCGTTATTGAGTCCACCCTTTGGAAAAATATGATTTTTTAAAAATTTAGTTCAGTTTTTGGATATGGATAATTATATGGAATGTTTTTATTTTATTTTCTCAATGCTCGTCAACTTTGACCAATTTCTTTAGGAACTTGATTTTCTCCTTGATTATTATGTTTTTTCTTCTTAGTTATATGTAATGTGTTGTATATATTTGATGTTTCACAATTTATAGATAGGAAACATTATTGTGTGTTACGTTTGACTTAATTTGAAACGCTTTGTCAACCAAAAATAGAAACAATGAGAAGAAAAAGGGTTATCATAGTTGACTAAGACAAACTAACAAAATTTAAGTTTGAATTGAAAAAGAGAAAGCATTTCAAAAAAAAAATTATTTTAATTGGAATTCTAATGGACATTCTCATTAACAATGCAATGTTGGAAACATTATAAAATGAACAAAACATGGGTAAAAATGTAACATTAGTAGTAGTTCGAAGCAAATATAGACCCTATCTATCAAATTCAACAGAAACCACACACTAGGCATCTATAATTTGTCACACAGAAGAAGCTTGTCAGGACTATAAAAGAACATATTTCATAGAAACAATAGATCGAGCATGTGCATGCAAACATCATTTTCCCACAGCAAGACCAAAACTTGAAAGTTCTTAGTTCAAAAAGTACGTCAGAGACATAAACACACACAGGCATGATTTCTTTTCTTTTCTACAAAATTCGTTATTTTGAGGAATTTCTTGTCTTTCTACTCGTTCTTCAAACATTTTCCTTCAAACTCTGCCACATTCCTAAGAACCAACCAGACCGACAATATTAACCAAACAGAAGATAAAAAATTCCAAATAAAAATAATTAGGGTTTCAGAAAACACAAACCCTAGGTTTCGGGTTCCAAACAATAACCATACGAAAAAGCGAACAGAAACAAGAAAAAAAACGAAATAATGAAATATAAATATAAATATAAAAAAAGACATGAAATGAAGGAATAGGAACCGTACCCAGAGTGAACCGCAGGGAGAGGCGAATGCCTCCAAAGCACACAGTAGCAGAGAGAGAAGAGAGCAGGGAAGATGAAGAAGCGCTTGACAGTTCAGATATTATTAAGTGAGAGAGAGAGTAGTGGGTGGAGCAGAGGGTCCTATAAAGTACCCCAAATTTATTAAAATTTTCAAGCGAGCGAAGTGACTGGGCGGGAAAACGGGGTTTGAATATTGCCCTAGAACGAGTAGTTAATTACTCCTGCACCTTTCTTGTTTTACGATGTTTTCCTTTTTTGTTAGGTTTTTTCTTCACGTAGGGTGTTATTAGTCTTTTCGGTGAATGGAGATATTGGTGGGTTGGGTTCCCAAATTGAAGGGAACAGGCACGCTTTGTCCGGCATTTTCTCGGATTTGTCGTTATTGAGTCCACCCTTTGGAAAAATATGATTTTTTAAAAATTTAGTTCAGTTTTTGGATATGGATAATTATATGGAATGTTTTTATTTTATTTTCTCAATGCTCGTGACCTTTGACCAATTTCTTTAGGAACTTGATTTTTTCCTTGATTATTATGTTTTTTCTTCTTAGTTATATGTAATGTGTTGTATATATTTGATGTTTCACAATTTATAGATAGGAAACATTACTGTGTGTTACGTTTGACTTAATTTGAAACGCTTTGTCAACCAGAAATAGAACAATGAGAAGAAAAAGGGTTATCATAGTTGTCTATGACAAACTAACAAAATTTAAGTTTGAATTGAAAAAGAGAAAGCATTTCAAAAAAAAAATTATTTTAATTGGAATTCTAATGGACATTCTCATTAACAATGCAATGTTGGAAACGACGACGTTTTAGGAACTGGTGGAACAATGATTTGAAAATCCAGTACATAAATAGAAAGTAATCTTTGCCAGAAAATTACTGGAAAAATATACAACAATATTTAAAGTAGATTGTGGTGTGGATAATAGTTATTGTGGGTTGACAAATTCCACAGCAAACAAATAGGATATTACACAACATACTTAGGACTGGTGACAGAAATTTTCAAATCCCATGTACTCTTGATTCTCCATCTTCTCAACCATATTTGCTATCCCCACCCCACCTGAACCAAAAAAAACAGCAAAATCAAAATTAAGTACTTTAGCTTATTATATAAGCTGAAAAAATACTTGTTCATTTTGCTTTTGTGTGAGTTATTTGTTATACCTAAGCTGATTGCGCTCACAAAGATGGTCAAAGCTAGTATGAAGATGACAATGGAAGCCCTCCCAACAACTGCAATTATCTTTCTCACTACATGCTGACCAGTGAATGCAGCAATTGTTGCAACTAGAACAAAATAAGCAGCTGCAGCATAGAGTAAACTTGGAACAGTTAGTTTTTTTTCTTTCTTCTTTTTTTGGTATATATAGAAGTTATGAACAAATATAATTTTTGAAATCTCAGCTGAAGTTAGATTATTGCTACTACTTACCATAAGGGACTGGGAAACGGTTGAGAAGGTAATACTGTACAACTGACATGGAGGATGAGAATAGCATTGCAAATGTGGATGTAGCACTTGCTACCTGCCAAAAGATAAAAAATCATCAATCTGGTTTCGTTTTCCTGCTTATTTCGGTTGCAGATGTGATTTTCTCTTCCTGATGTTTTCGGTTATGATACCCGAAAATGTATGTTATAGATGATAGGCTATCAGCCTATGAGGCTTATATATGTTCTCTCAGCTGAGGCCAGTCCAGTTGACTTATTAATGGCAGGTAATCTAGTTGATATCCTTTGCACCATTGGATTTGGGCTGGACAAGATTTTCTGACTGATAAAAAGAATAGAGTGAATTTTGTCTTGCATTGAACAATACCTGAGGAGGAATTCCCAATTCAAGAAAAAGGGGTCCCAAGATGAAACCGCCTCCCAGCCCAAGTAGGCCACCCACCATACCAGCTACTATCCCACAGCTGCAGTAAGGAAAAATCTGATGCAACTTCCAGTTTGTGATTTCCTTTCCTTTGGATGCAATCACCCTGGTGCCTTTGCATAAGCATATGGCTTCAAAGAGCGTAACGGAGACTGCAATTGGTACCTACAAAATGATAAAATATTATGTTCAACTGGACATCATTCTTTTTATGTATGCTTGAGTGTACATAGTTATGTGTTTCTATAGTTCTCCTGAAAGAAATCTTACTACCCTAGTTGTTAACCTTACCTGCAAGGAGTTCAGGACCCAGAACATGGTGGAGCAAGTTTCAGTATATGTCTGCACAAAGTTCAGATACACTAATTCATTAACAAAAGTTAAAATCATGTTGCTTTGGAAGCAAATGCAGAGGAATTAGAAAGATGGAACTTGATTGCATTGCTAGTGATGATCATATCTTTTGGAGAGCATTTTAAGGTCCGGTATGCGAATAGATGAGTTCCTAGAAAAGCTTCTTTAGTTGAACAGAACTACAGAATAAAATAACTTACCTTAACAATCTGAACAATAAGAAAAGCCACCCAGACATACACAAGCATCGATAACTCCTTCCAGTAAACGTTGTGTGATATAGGCACCTGGATAGAGTTGTTCATAATATCAATAAAACAAAAACTGAAACAACTTAAAAATTGAAGATGACAAAGAAGTTGCAAAAGAATACTGCCCTAGAGTGTTCTGATATTCTTGGAACTTACCTGCTCATCTTGCAATGAAGCAGGACCACCAGGTAGTGGTTTGTAGTCTTCTCCAGAACCATCTGCAACAAAGGAGATGCGCACTTTAGAGTTTTCTTTTAGTTGATATTAGTGTATAATCTCTAAACTTGGTCTATATATATAGGAATGTTTGATTGGATGAGCACTCACCGCCAGGTTTGGACTCCGATTCCAACTGCTTTTCTGCTTCCTGAAAGTCATTTGAAATCTCAAATTCCTTGTTACTAGATTGGTACCAGACCATATTCATTGATAGCTCAGGAAATAGTTAAGTGAAAACCTTACCTTCTTCATCATTGTCTCTTTCTTCCATGTTTCTACGCCTTTCATTAAAGCTTTTGCTGCTGTACCTGCCAGAATTCAGAAGAATATCTAATAAGATTATTGGGAGTATTCAAAGTAAATAAGGAATTTGTGTTCAAAATGTTATTACCTAAGAAGAGAATGATAAGTAGAACTGTGACCATCCAGTCGGCGAACATGACGTTGAAGGCAACTCCTATGCTGATGCCTAGCATGAGCATTGGCTGAAAGAGCAAAGCCAGATCATAATCTATAAGGGGCATGTCCAGTGTTGGGTGCCTAAGTCTCAAATTGAAGTATACTGTTGAACCTGCAGCACCCATTATCATACCTGCATGACCAATAGGATGGCATACAGTTCTTCAATTCTGTCTAAATTGAATACATTAAGATTAAATTAACAAGTTAAAAGAAAAGATTAAAAGGAAAAGTGATTACTAACACTTGGAAATGGCAGTGGAAGACTTGGGATCAAAACCAATGATCAAGGCAAGCATTGGTACAAAAATACCTCCACCTCCAACACCTCCCACACTACCCAATGCTGCACCAAAGAATCCAACTATTGAGCCAACTACAATTTTCCAACCAAACTTCATCTCCTGAACAACCAAAATATATATTTATATGTCAAAGTCAAAATACTACAACAGTAAACATGAAAGGAAGAATCATCAAATCTTATAGGAAATTAGATGTAAAAGTTATATCCCCTTTATGCTCTCTCTCTCTCTCTCTCTCTCTCTCTCTCTGTGTTCTTGCTGGAGATGCATTAACTATGGTGTTTAAGAGAGATCAAACTCACTGGCCAAACAGGCTGATAAGAAGATCCTCCCGCCTGCCATAGAAAATTGACCACTTTCACAAAAAATGCTTCATGTATGTCTTGCTCAATAAATTTTGTTGGCTTCTCATCTTTGAGAGGCCTCTCTGCACTGGCAACTTCACTTGTCATAAGGAGGTTAATGAAGAGTGCCCATGCTATTGCTATTGCTGCTGCTCTTGCTGATATTGTAACTGCCCTCTGAGTAACCTTGGTTTGAGCCATTCAGGTGATGATAGTTAATAGCAAGGCAATGAAGTTATGGCTCAGAGAAGCTGTTTCTATATAGAAATAATACTTCTGTTGAATGTTCTGCACTTCGCTTTTCTCCTCCTCCTAGCTTTTTTAAGTGTAGTGCACAATTCGGAGTGCACTCTTCTAGTACCTGCCTACTGTCCTGCTGTCTACATTTATAGTCTCTCTCTCTCTCTCTCTGCATGTGTATTGATTTGGACTTCATTAAGATTATAAAAAAATTTACATATGGGACCCTCAAATCCTTTTTACCCTCTCTCTCTCTCTCTCTCTCTCTCTTTGAGTTGGGACCCTCAAATCCTAGTAAGAGTGTAAGTAGGGACTGGGGAGTGCTGAGTCATCAAAGCTTTGCTGCAATCATGCCAACTCACATTCATAAAGTGATATAACAGGGTGAAGAAAACACCAAATGCTACATCTCTAAACTTTCTAAGTATCACTAACTTAACATTATTGGTGTCCTTCATTCTTTATTCTCAAGGAATCTAGAGGAGGGTAAAAAAAAAAAATTGGTGTTTAAGCTCAAAAAGGATCTCAAGAAAATAATAAAAACCCAAACTCTCAAACACGTTTTTCTTTGGCATTTACACAACAGTCAAGTCAAAATTGCAAGCTTTCAGTGAAACTCTGCCAAACAAACAGTCCAAAATCTTAAAATGGTACAAATCTTGCTCCACAGTACACAATGATGCACCGTCTTAAAAATTACCAACAAAAATTCTTAATCTCAAATTTGGATGGAGCAAGAAAGAGGAAGCAAACGTAAGAGGCTTTTTGTCCACAATATGTCATTTTTCTAATCATGAAGCTTCCCAGAAGCTCAATGGAAGAAACTGGAACGGGCAAGTGGGTTCACTTCACCTAATGATTTTGAAATGATAGTTTCAACATTGGGATTAATTTGATACCCAAGTGATTTTAACGTTATTTTGTTTCTTTGTTGTCATGGTTACTTGTTTTCTAAACAACCTGCTGGCCACACAAAACCTCTGTTGTGATTTTGTTTCCTACCATAAAGCAAGACAAGGGGTTTCTTCCTAGAAATTTCCGAGAAGCAACATCAATTTTTTCGAGGCAACGCAGTACCAACACGAAGAAGCTTTTACGAACTGACATTCTTGAAGAAGCTGTAAGCAACAGGTGCGGTGGCACTTTCAAATATGAAGCTTCATCGCTGCTTCTTGGTTTTTGGCCTCTTCTTGCTGTCTCCATGGAAGAAACAGGGCGGTGGCACTCACTGGCCCTTCCAAACAAAAACACAACACAGCCCCCCTCTAAAATTCCTATATTTGAATTATTAAGTTGTTCATTTGGCTAATTAGCTTGTAACTGAAGTGGTTAAAATTATTTACCTCGGAGGGTCTTAGGTTCGATTACGCTTTGTATAAAATTATATCAAAACAAAAGATTTATATATGGAAAACTAGACTGGACCATTTGTTTGTACCAAAAAGAAAATGCTTGGACTGGACCATATATACTAAACTGTGTAAAACTGAAATACAAATTAATTTGAACTTTTGGGCATGGGTAACCAGAAAATTGTTTTATGAGTGAAATATGGTTAGAATGGAAGACTATGGGCATGGGCCTGCATACTATTGGGCCTCATTTTATTCCAGCCCAATTGTACAACCTACACAGAATTCCATCAGAAGTGGTTGGTGCCTGAATGCTAATCAGATCAGATAAAATGACTGATGTGCAATGCAATGCTCATAAAATCGAAGATATTTATGAAATCTGGGTAGGCGGTAAATAGAATTTCAAGATGCTTCCAGGTCCAGGAGACAAATGAGATGCACTCCAAGACATCTTGGAATTAAATGTCTCACACGAATCCACCAACAAGATCCATTAATTTTCACAAATTTAAAAAGGTTTACAAAAGAGGTAAAATACCTACCCAATTCCACCACCGTAAACGTTAAGACATTTAAATTACCCAACACATAACATCCTCAAGCCAGCTTAGTCGCAAAGACATTTAAACACAGCTCTATGTAGTATTGAGTAGAAAGAAAAGGGGAAAAAGAAGAACAAAACAAAGACCCAACACAGAAAGCAGCTGCTGCATAAGACGCAATCTTGAGCGCTGATGAACCCAATCAGAGTGAAAAGCTAACCAGTAAAGCACAAAAACTTGATAGGTATTCAATTTCAGTCTTAATATTCATTATAATCCCGAGAGAGTGATCTAGATGACCTCCGATAATCTCGCTCCAAATCTCCATCCCTATCCCTTTCGCGGGACTCAACTGGTGCTTGTTCATAATGGTAATCATCCTCCTCCATTCGATCATAGCGATCATGCCCGCGATCAGGATATTGTTTGTAACGGTCATGGTCATGCTGGACATCCAATTGTTCATACTGGCTACGATGATGTTCATAGGGCTCAGCATCCTGGTCAGGGTCTGAGTGCCTATGGCCATGTTCAGGTTGTTCAAACCACCCCTGGCCGTCTTCCTGGGCAGTGTGGTCATAATCCCGTTCCCTTTCGCCATGTCGGTCCCTCTCATGTTTTGATTCAGTACGGTGGTCATAATCAGATTCCTTGTCACGGGAACGGCCACGATCATGCTCAGGGTCCCCAACTTCATAATCCCTGTCTCTTTCTCGAGGGCGATCGCGATCACGATCCCTAGTTTCTCGATCACGCTCATAGTCACGGCCACGATCACGTCCTCGCTCACGAGTTCGATCACGATCACGACCACGATCTCTTTCCCTATCCCTATCCCGGTCCCTGTCCCTGGTTCTATCACGATCTCTGTGGTGCCTATCTTCCCTGTGATCACGATCCCTAGGCTTGTCATGGGAGCGTTCACGGGAGCGCTCACGGGACTTCTCCCGCTCTCTCTCCTTGTCTTTCTCTTTTCCCCTTTCACGGGATTTTTCTCTATCCCTGAAAATCAGTTCACTCAATATCACTCACATAAAGCAATCATGAAATTGCAGTAATAATAATAAAAATTCATGAATACCTACAAAGCATGACCAAATGCCAGAACAATTACTTCAAGACAATTGTTACAAAAATTTAAATTGTATTAACTATCATTAAAGTACGCAAGTAAAAAGCAGTACATAACCATGACAGATTGAGTGCACCCAAGGATATCTTGCATTAGGGAAACCCTCCTTTATCTGGCATGCCTTTTGTTTTCACCTCTTTTTTTGGTTTTTATATTTTGAACAAGCTTTCATAAAAATAATCATTTAAGGCTGAGCATCACTACTACCAAAACCTTTCAAACAATGTGCAAAACAGTTTGGGAAATCTTACAAGTCTACATGCCGCTCCTCACGTACCCTCGGCTCCTCGGACCGGGGTTGTCCTCCTGATTGTACTTGCTCCCTAAGCAAACAAAGATAAATGTTAAAGTTAACAAAGGCACTTAAAAAACATGCTAAACATACAAGAAAACAAAGTTTTCACTGGAACACATCCAGCAATTTTATGACACAACTTGGAAGTTGACAAAAAGATCATGTTCCCAAAATCCCATAGCTTATATAAAAACAGTACAAAACAAAGCAGTTAGTTTTCATAATATAGATTTCATATTAGGAAGACAAAGAAATCTCTACCAACATACTACTTAAAGATGAGTCATAAAACAACCATAGAAGATACAATTCTCTTCATTTGTTGGTGCTCACATAATGTTGGTTACTATAATTTTTTCTGCAATGGATGACTATTACATTACCATTGACTATATTTCTTATCAAAAAATTGACCACATTTGGGATTAAAGAAAAAAAAAGACATGTACAGAAGAGATTAAACATCCTTACCTCAGTAGGAAAAACTTTGATATCCCCTATAAAACTTCTAAAATTCAAGCATACTCTATAAATAATCTCACATATTTTCAATTCTGAAACTAAAAGAACACTTTCATCCCCATGTTAATTCAGGACAAAACATAAGCACTATAGGCAATGAGGTCCATCTCTCTTACAACTAAATTTCTACTGTACAATATGCACAGTATTTGCACGTCAGTTTTCGATGACTAAAGTTGGGAAATGTTGGAATCAAACTCCTTACCTTCCTGAATATCTCTGATTAACTTCTTCACCTCCAACTCTGGTGGTCCCAAGCCCACCACCCAGTCGGCGAGGACGCCAGTTTGGGACTGTCCTCCCACGTTCAACATCTACAAGAACCCTTCTGCCTTCAATCTTCCTCCCATCAGCTTGCTTGTATGCAGCTGTAACATGCATATAACTAGTCTTAGAAACAAAGGACAAATCATATTGTAATTTAGTACATAAAGTATTAAAGCAAACCTTTCATGTCCCGTGTATGCATGTACTCAATGAATCCATAGCCTCTAGGTTTATTTGTTTCTTTGTCAGAGACCAACCGAACCTGAAATTTCATAGAAGAAGAATACGATTAATAAACTAGATATAAAGGATTCTGATCTTAAGCAAAGAATGCTTAAGACTAAGTAACTATGGATAGATGTTTTAACATCTACAACAAAGCATCATACTGCAGAAAAATATTGAATCCTAAATGGCACGGCAGACAGGCACTATGCCTCTTTAGCCGTGCTCACCTTTAAATCATACAGCTTCCATCGCAAGATGCATCATCACCGGCTAGAGTTGCAGAAAAACTGACATTTGTGGCCAACTTACCAGTTGAACAGACTATTATCCCCTTACCAGGGAGATTTTTTTAATAATAAATTTTTTTTGTAATACTATTAAAAATACAAGGACATCCTGCTGCCGATGTGTTTGTTTTTTTTTTTGAGAGTCTTCAAAGCCAAAAGTAAAATTTTCAGCAGAAAATGCATGTACTAAAAATTCAAAGGAGAAAGAGATGCTAATACCCCCGACTTGTTTTACCCTGTTGGTCTCCTTTTGTTGCTTGAAATAAAGTGCAAAAGGCACAATGCATCACTGCTCTGCTCAATTTATAGTATTCAGCTTTGCTACGCAGGATGAAGCATCATTTTTGGGATTGGATAGGGAGAAATTTTGGAATCAATGATACCATATGCGAACAAATTACCACCTTACCAGGGATATGAATGTTAGAACTTAAAACCAATACATATCCTAGAAACACCCAGTTCCAAGATCTCTTAAATAAAACTACATTAAAGAGGGAGCTAAAAATGGAGCAAACCCATACGAGATTACCAGTATACTCGCAGTGACACCTGTGTTAATTTTTAAGTCTTATAAACTCAGCTTTGCTGTGCAGGACGAAGCACCATGTTCGGAATCAGGTAGGTAGAAATCAAAGATATTGATGAATACTCACCCCTTACCAGGGATACTTCTTGAATGTTAAAACTTAACGCTAGTATATACCCTAGAAAGCCCAATTCCAAGATCTCTAAATAAAACCATATAAAAAAGAGAGCTATGGAAGGATTTAAACAAACCCGCAAGACATTACCGGCATATTTGCAGAGACACCTGTAATAGTAATACAAACTTGCATAGACTCCACTAACAATAAAACTAATCAAGGAGAACAGACTCGAAAGGCATCACCAGGCATTACCAGTTATAGTTATGGCTGGAAACAATGCATTATCTCAACCCAGTTGGCTGAATGAATTTTCAAATTCAGTTTATTATGCAGAAAATGTATGAAACAGGCTCTTGAGGGTTCTAACTACATAACTTCAGAAAAGTTCAGTAATATGTACCCCAGGCATCTTTTTGAACAAAATAGGAAAAAGGAAAACAATCCTGAGCATACTTTTTCCAAATTCAAAGATTAGAAAATCTGGGATTTTTGTAGAGAAAACGAAAAGGAACAAGCTACAATGCAAGTGAACCTCTTACCGAACCCCCTTGGGGTTGCTCAAAAAAATACCTACCCGTTTGATTGGACCATAAACGTCAAACTCCCTTTTGATTCTGCTCTCAGTTGATTCATAATTCTGCAGGAATACGATGAAGATTACACGTCAACCTTAACAAATACAAAGAATAGCATGAGGAAAACCAATACGGTACCCAAAAATGTTACTCACCAGTCTAGCAATAAACAAAGTCTTATATGGATCTCCAGAAATATTTGGGTCATTATTTGGATCATCTGCACAGAAACAGATATAAGGAAAACAAGGTAACATAAATTATAAGAATCCAAAGTCTTACAATCAAAAGAAGAGTAGGTCATCACATTTCTCTAGCTCTTCTGCAGCCTTTGCTGCACCCTTGTCAAGCCTTAACTGGTGTATCCGAGCCCTTCTTTGTGTCTGAATCAAACAAGACAGAAAGCATATATGTTTCAGAATGAACAGTGACTTCATAAGGTTATGTCTTCATACAAGAATTTCAAGTTAAAAACTTACAGGAGTTTCGCCCTTTTGGACAGGCGCAGTATATTCAGGATCTCCTGGCTCCGCAAACTTACTCACAAATTGCGCAATCCCTTCATTAACCAAAAATAATACACAAAAATTAAGAGCTACAACCTAAAAAGTAATGCCAAACTGGAAATTATTCATGCCCCCAATAAGATTTACTAAAAAAACCTGTCAAGGGTGGGCATTTTCTTTTCTCTGGAGGCGGTTTAAAATCCAACGGTGGTCGAGGTTCAAAAAGCTTCAAAAGGTTAGTTGTTAAACCAGTGGGGTGACTCTGCCCAATCTGCAGCGCAAACACAAAAATTACAAATCGATATTCCTTACAAAATAAATCCAGACCTTAACTAAGTTTACAAAGCAACCAATACAGAACGCCCAGTCAAAACGCAAAAAGCAAAGTATGTTCAAATTCTGAGTACTATAAATTGCCATGCAATAAAATTCAATAAATTAGGAGAAAACTACAGAGATCAACTACATATTTAGCTAGGGTTTATCTAAAACATGAAAATCCCATATTAATCAAGTAATTTGAGAAGGATAAAAACAGAAACTTAGCCTCACGAATAGAAACACTAAACCTAAACAAGTAAGAGGAAGAAACCCTAAGGACGAACCAGTTTGAGCTGAAGAACATTAGCGCGGTTCTGGGCCTTGGTTCGGCCCTGAACGGCAGCGTTTTGGCTGCGCATGAAGGCATCGTTGTTGTTGTTGTTGTTATTGTAGTCTCCCATGGCGAATCGATCGGAGCTGAGTTATGGTTTCTGAAGCAGTCCGAGTACTCTGTTCTCAGATGATGAAGATTGCATCAATATATGGGGAATCCGAATCCGGATCCGGTTGAAACAGTCGGGTCGGACTGGGAAAGCCAGATAGCGGCAGCGAAAATCCGAGAAGGGTTTTCGAGAAGGTATTTATAGCCAAATTATGTGTGAGCTTTGTCCTTTTGTAATGTCAATTATATGCAACGTCGGTTAAAAAGTTAAAAACGGAGGATAATTACTCTTTTTAACCTGTAGTTCGAAATATTTTTTTTTTACCAAATCATATTTTCGGTGTTTGTGACCAATTTTCAACATTTTTTTTTCCATCATTTTAATTTTAACAATTCCGTTTATCTAAGGACTTAAAAGTAAGGTCATGTGAGCACCTATTTAATAAGAGTGCTACTAAATAAACTCTAAAATTAACTGAGTACACCCTACGATCTAAGTACACCCTAATGTTTAAATTAAAATGTAAAATTAACTAAGTACACCCTATTTAACTACCAAAAATACCCATGGTGCACCCTCTTTAATTTTTAATCTTTTAAAGTATTTAAAATAAACAAATAAAGTAAAATAATAAAAAAATAATTTTTTTAACAAAACTCTCTCTCTCTCTCTCTCCTGCTTCTTCTTCTTCTTCTTCTTTTATCTCTCTCATGTGCGATCACCACCACCTGGTTTGTGTTATTGATTGTTTAAGTTTTATGCATACAAAAATCAACTGGGATCAATACACTTCTCCTGGATTCCGAGTTGTATGTTAAAAATTTAGTCAATTTGTATGAAGGCATGGCTTCAAAAGCTCAAGCAGTAAAACAAAGATTTTAATTCTTAATTAAATATATTGTCTTCAATCTTTCAAGAGAGGCGTGGGTTTTCAATTTAATTTAGGGAGATTTGGTAGTTTGGGAAGTTGGGGATAGCATATCTCAACTCGTCTCAGAGTGGGGTGGGTCGGGAAGGAGAGAGAGCTATTTTTCTCTTTTTAAAATTTCATTTTATTTTTTGGTTTTAAATACTTTAAAAGATTAAAATTAAAGAGTTGACTATAGTTATAACAATGGACATGCGTCAAGTCTTAAGGATGGTGTACATATTAGGGTACACAATTCAATATATCCTTTTTGGTAATTTTATATTAGGGTAAATTAGTAATTCAATAAATAGTTTGATAGTAGGGTGTACTCAGTTAATTTTAGGGTTCGTTTAGCAGCACTCTTTAATAAAGACCCTTGTAGGCATATATTAAAGAGAGTTTAAATTATTAATTATATGTCTCATTGGATTAATCCAAGAATCTTTATTAAATATATGCTCACATAACTTCATTTGTAGGTCCTTAGATGAACGGGATTGACAACTTTAGTTATATAGTTTTGTTTATTAAGCAATTAAGTCTTACAACTCTAACATTTTTAAGAAGATAGACCTAATTCTTAGGTCCTTTTGTTGATTTCAAATATTATTGCGCCCTCACAAATGATGGTTACGTATTGCCACATCGAATTTCATCTATTAAATTCACAAAACAAAATTTATGATTCAAACTTGATTACAAATCAAACAAAACTACATGACTAATTATGACAAAGTTCTCTATAAAAAAAAAAAAAGATTTTCTATTTAAACCCCACACTTCTCTTTGTTAACCAAAATACTTAAATCATTAAGCTGTAAGTTTTATTATGGGAGTTTCACTAAAATACCCAAAATGGGGGCTGAAATTATAAAAATACCCAACACCCAAAACACTTTATAAACATGCCAAAAACTCATCATTACACACACTCAAAATTCATTTATAAACATACCCAAAACCCATCATTACACACATACCCAAAACCCATTTTTGGTATGTTTCTATGTTTAAATAGTGCTTGGGTATTTTTATAAATACATGTCTAGGATTGGGTATTTTTATAAATATCTATTTTATTATTGTGTAAAAAGACAAAAAAGGTCATCCAACTTAATAATTAACCCTAGTACATCTATACACACACCTCACACACCCCACCACTCTTCATATTAATTAAGTTTTAGAATAATACAAACTCCTCTACATCCTATCTAAATTGGATCAGGACAGAGGTAAAGTAAAATTTGAATCAGATCAGGACAAACTTTTCTACTTGGAGAGAGGTAAAGTTGTTCTCTTTCTCTAGAAAGTATTAAATTTCGGGTTTGGGGTTCCATTTGTTTGTGTTTTTTTCTGTTGGGAACAAAGAAAATTGTGGGTTTTAAATAGAAAATCTCTTTTATTTATTTATTTATTTATTTATTTCAGTTTGGGGTTTATTTAAGGGTAGTTTGGGAAGATAGTGGGGTTTTCTTAGAAATTGTGAAAATTAAAATTAAAATATGGGGTAAACTTAGAATATGGGATGAACTAAGAGAAGTGTGGGGTTTAAATAAAAAATCTCAAAAAAAATGTCTAAATTGAAATGACATGGAAAATAAATTAAATTACGAAAACTAAAAATATTCAAGTAAATATAAAATATATTAACTAAATCTTAATCTAGTGGTATTTCTCTACCACTTAATGTTATAAAAAAAATTCCCATATTCAATTCCCCTTTGTAAATATATAAATCATATTAAGAGCATCCACAGTGGGGGGGTGTATTTTCAGGGGTGTAAAGCCACTTTTACATCCCCTTTACACCTCGGGGGGGTGTAAATACGCTTTTTGCTCCAATGAGAGGGTGTATTTTCGGGGGTGTAAAGCCACTTTTCTCCATTTTCCCTCACCTTTTTGCAGCTGGGTCCCACCTGCAAGAGATGTAAAAAAAGATGTACAATTGCATCTAAATATACATCTCCAAGGTGGTGATGTAATTATACATTCATATACACCCCCCCATTGCGGGTGATTCCGATCACAATGGGTGTATATTTAACATACACCCCCTTATACACCCCCCACTGTGGATGCTCTAACTAATAAATTTTAGTCTAGTGATAATTCTCTAACATAGTCATTAATTTGTTTTAAAAGTAGCCATTCTAAATTGTTAATTTGTTTCAAGTATGACTCGTAAATTGTTAATTATGAGCAGTTCCGCCTGTATACATGTCTCCAAGTTGGTTCAGGGGATAGATTCAAAGAAAACAATGGGAAAAAACAGAGCTTTCAAGAATAATACATTTGTGCGATCCTATAGAGTTGATTTGCGAGGAGGTGCTCTAGCTACTCAAGGGATCCCGAGTCTCTCCAATTAGTATCAGTACATTTATACGTATTTAAAAAAAATCCAAACCATTTGATTAATCTAATGAAGTTTAATCATTCCACGTCAGTATAATCATATTACATTAAAAATTCACATTTTGTAGTATATAAATTTGTGATACAAATAAATTTATTGAATAAAATAATAAAACATTCATGGCAATTCATAACAATAGAGATAAGCTATCTTCTTCTAAGTCCAAAGTATTTGTACTAATATAGTACAAATCCATATTTATCAAAGAAAACAAGTTAATCAAACTAATTAATCAAGATCTGGGTCATCTCAATTGGTCCCCAAAATACACAATTTCCCAAAGCACATGCCCCCCCTCCCCCCCAAACGCCCTTCCAATGTCACTCCAAACCTCCACTCTCTCACCTTTAGGTAAAAATCCCAAATCCCAAATCCCAAAATTCAATAGCAAATTAGAAACTGTAGCCACATTTTCATCCATATGCAGTATGATCAATTGTTTTTCTTTGTACTGTGTTGTTGTGAAATTATGTCCTCTCTTAGTTAAGCTCTTGTTGGACATTAATTGTTGTGGTGAGGGCTCAAACTTCAAGGGAGTTGCTGCTTTGGGTTCTTGGGTGTGCCAGACATTTCTCTGGAGTCATTACTTGAAGTCCCAAACTCACTGCTCCCAAACTCCTGGCTTGACAAGGCCAACTTTCTGAACTTCTTCATGTCTGCATTGTATGCCTGCGTGTCGTAGTCCGAGCTTCCTCCGCTGGTGGGGTTGAACACGGAGCTCTGCCCTGGTTTTGTCCCCTCATTCAAGTCATCTAGTGACACATCTCCTTCGAGTGCACGTACAATCTGTTTTTTCAGCACGGAGCGTTTGTGTTATCAGACTGTCAATCTCGACTAATTAATTATGAATGATAACGTAACATGTCCGATATATATACACGTTACCTGGCTCATCTTCGGGCGCTTTCTAGCAGAGTGACGGATACTTGCAGCAGCGCAGGCCACCATGCGTGCCATCTCCTGAAGGTTGAAGTTATTGTCCAAGCGGATGTCAACTAGCTCCAAATTATTGCCTTCCTCTAGTGAACGGTTGAGAAGTGGTCGAGCCTGTACATTTAATGTGTCACATTATTATTTACACAAAAATTAAGAGAGGAAGTAGGTAAGATTTATTATAATTAGCACTCAAAACTTGCAAAGATTAATAGACGAGGAAGTACGAACCCAGTCAACTAAGCTGTCGTCCATTGCATTTGAAGGATCCACTGGTCGCTTTCCAGTTATGAGTTCCAGGAGCATGACCCCAAATGAGAAAACATCTGATTTCTCTGACAATTTTCCACTTGATGCATATTCTGGAGCCAAATACCTGCATTGTTTTGATACAAAACCAAATTTATATTAATCTGGAAATTAAGATAAGATTGAGTTAAATTGCAGTATTCTTCAAAACTCAGACAATGTTGAGAGTATTATTCTACATCTATCACTCATAATCATCGCCAATTGGTTTTGAATCGGATGAACTTACCCGAAAGTTCCCATGACTCGTGTAGACACGTGGGTGTAATTGTCAGAAGACAACTTGGCCAACCCAAAATCAGCAACCTGAAAAAGCAAATTAAAAGGATGATCAAGGTGGTTGATTGATTGATTGATTTTGGCATATGCAAACTATAAGCATCACAAAAATATGTATGTCAGCAACACATACCATGGCTTCAAAGTTGAAATCAAGGAGAATGTTCGCAGATTTAATGTCACGATGGATGATTTTCGGGTGGCCTGCAATGTTGATTCATTTAATTTCCGATTAAGTAAATATATGTGAAGAGAGAGAGAGAGAGAGAGAAACAATTAGAATAAATAGCGAGGTGCTTTGACTTTCTTACAATCTTCATGAAGGTATGCAAGCCCTTTGGCAGATCCAACCGCAATCCGAAGCCTAGTTGGCCAGTCCATAGGTGGAAGACCCTTTCCTGCAACCCATAATTTTATCAACACATGTCATAAAATCGACAAATACGACTATTTAGATGGAATTTAAAGGTTTAGAGAGATGATCAACCAAAATCGTTTAAATATTAGCACTCAAAATTGAGTTTAAGTAACCGAAAAAATTGTGCAGTGTTGATATTTGGTCGATATTTTATTAGTATTCAATTGATATTTCGTAACATCGACAATGTAGAGTATAAGTGTATTCAAACTCACCATGCAAGTGATATTCCATGGTTTTGTTTTCAACAAATTCATAGACCAGCATTCTCTGCCCACCAGCAATACAATATCCAACCAGCGACACAAGATGCCGATGATGAACTCGGCTAATGATCTCCACCTCCGCCGCAAATTCTCGTTCTCCTTGACCGCTGCCCGACTTGAGACTTTTCACTGCAACCTCTTTCCCATTGGGCAAGACACCTTTGTGCACATACCCGAACCCGCCCTGACCCAACAAATTCGCCTCTGAAAACCCATTGGTGGCAGCTGCAAGCTCATCGTAAGTGAAGGTGCTCTTGTTGAACCCAAGTGACATTGTTGGCGACGGAGGTGGCAATGGCGCCCCTGAGAAATTGGTGGTCACTTCGCTGCTGATCGGAGGTGGCCCCGAAGGCCAGGCACCACCACCAGGTGCTTGGTTGTTTAGCCTCACCACATGGTCTCCTTGTGGATTATTCATGTCATGCCAATTTTGTTGTTGTGTATTGTTGTAATAGCCACCACCACCTGTTGCAAATATAAAGTTAATGAGGCTAATTGCATGCATGCTCAAGATTGTTTATATATGGGGTGATGAACCAAGTGAATCTTTTCTTTTATATGAGATTTTTTTTTTGTCAATGGAAATAAAGTGACAAGAGATGTTACAATTTCATAACACCACGACGACTAGATGATTTCACAGTTGATGCGTACTTATTAAATCAATAAGTAATTAAAAATTATGTCACGTCATGTGGTGAACAAAATTAAGGGTTAGGATTTGGCACCTTTGTGATGATCAGCAGGATCTCCATAGTACTGCATTTCACGACGCTTTCTCCTCTTCCTTCTGATGCAAACCACGCAAACCACGAGCAAGACAATTATAACCAACGACGCCCCAATCGCCACTCCGGCTATCTTACCTTTATTATCCGTTGAGGATGAGCTGTCTTCATCAGAACTATCTGTTGATGGGGTGCTGCTTCCATGTGACGGCGGCGATAGTGCACCAGTGGGAGAAGTCTTAGGACGCGCGTGAGATGTTTCTCCAGTAACAGCCGCCGGAGGTGTCGGCACAGCCTGCGGCTCCTTTGGAGGAGGCTGCGAACTGGCTGGGGTCGCTTCCTTTGGCGGAGGTGGCGAGGAGGATGCCCCTTTCGGCGGAGGTGGCGATGAGGAACTCTTGGGAGGTGGCGATGAGTCCTTTGGAGGTGGCGGAGATGATGGTGGAGGTGATGACGGTGGAGGCGATGACGGTGGCGGTGAGGATGGTGGTGGTGAGGATGGCGGCGGCGACGAGGGAGGTTTCGTGGGAGATGATTCCTTTGGGGATTCCTTTGGAGACGGGGATGACGACGAGGAGTCTGGTGATGGTGGTGAAGAGTCATCCGGGGACGGAGCACTATCAGAAGACATTATTCGTCTCTTGATCAACCTCCGGCCAAGTACCACTTCACCTCTCCCGTAACTGCTCGCCTCAATGATTGAAGACCCCCTAAAACAATTTGAAAGCAATAATAATTAATTAACACTAGGTTATAATTTGCAAATTATAATCAAATCTAAATGCATGCGTGCATATATAAAGAATAAGAGAAATTGAAAATGTGTAACGTTTGCTTAATGTACATGTAACATGTGCTACCAAGTAGACATAACAACATTAATCTCCCCTCCAGGACCTCCAGGACCCCATCTGTAGTTTTTAGTTTAATTGATCAAAAGATTATTATTATTATTTTCGAATTTAAAAAAAATTGATCGGAGAAGAAGAAGATATGCAGGAGGGCGGAACGAAATAACGAAATAATTAAGGTACCTGGTGATCAATGGAAAGAAGATAGGGTAGGAGGGTTTCTGAAAGGAAAGAGAAAGGGAGGAGCACTCTAGTGTGTCCTTGCCATTATGGCCTCCTACAAAGGAGGGACCAACCCTTAGCTCTCTCTCTAAACCTCTGTTTTTGTCTCGGCCACCCCTAACTTAGATTGTGTTGGTTATTTCTTTTACCAGTTCCTCTGTCTCATATTGGCACCTCGCTGGAGCCTCCCCCATTTAATTTGCTTCACATTGCTATTGGCTCACAAGCAACAAATATTGTCCTCAAATTTAGACTTTGCTTCCACGTTGGGCGCTTCTCTTCACACTTGGACGCAAATCACATCACATCCTATTGGTTTGGGTGCACTAACCAACTTCCATAACCTAGCTACTACCAGCACCAAGTAATGACAGCATATGAAGGTTCCAAGAATAGCAACCAACGTGTATAAGTTCAGAAGTTCGATTCTTGCACTCCCCCACGGTTTTTTCTGGTACAAAATCTGTTCATTAATCTTCCAACTCTCGAGATATTTATCATATATTCGCCATTCTTTTTTCAAATTAAATGGAAAAATAACATCATGTTCTTTATAGTTGGGACGAAATCGATCGTTTGTCATGTATAAATTATCATTACAAGATGTTTATAGTATGTTTTCTGATGGGACCAAAATACTGTTATGACCAAAATTTCCATAATTGATTTGTTTTCTGATGTGAATCTTGGCGGTGTTTAAACCTGATTTAAGAAATGAAATATTTCAGCATTCAACATTCACCATTTTCCGATCAAATTTCCATGGTCTGCATCATACAGGCAGCCAAAGATTATGACCTCAAACAAGTTTCAAATAAGAACTTCGTCAGGAGTTTGAGAAGAAGTTCGGAATTAAACTTGCAAACAATCTCATCCTAAAATACAAAATCCAGTTTGCTAGCTTGGCTTAGGCAGTAGGATCCACAGAAAAGAGGCTGCTCATGTATATTTAATGCACGCGTACAAGACTGTTCACATATGGAAGGTACCTCACATATCCATCATCAGTCCCGGTTCCACTTCTTAGCACTTCAGCCTTCCCTGCTTTCACATCATAGGCAATCAGTATCCTTCCAATATTAACTATCACCACATCACTATTGACGCAAACCAGAGCCCTCATCTTCTCAGTAAATTCGCGGAAAAAATCACCATCAAGAGAAATACTATGCTTCAGATTCATGTCCATATCACCATAGACGTCCAGGTTGTACTCATAGCCCTTTCGATGAGGCAGAATGTAACAGAGCTCCCCGTGCATCTCTGCCAAAGCACCATGTGGTCCGCTGCCGAGAGGGAGTGACAGAATACCATATTGCTCCTCATTCAAATCAAAAGCCAAAATGTCCCCAGCAGAAGTTTCCCAGAAGGCTACACCCTTCATAAAGAGCCCATCTCCACTCAGCTTCGAAGCATCCAGCTCACAGCATTCTGTGTCAGCAAGTCTCCATGAGGATGACCTCGAAGAGAATATTTCGAAACAGATAACCGGATGATCAGTTAAAGAGAAAGCACAAATAAGTTGATAATGTGCTGCAAAGTTCAGGACAGACGGCTCAAAGGCTAGAGCTAGGGCTGGTTCAGGGCCATGATACAAGTTTGACTTGGGAAGCGCTCTCCATTCCTTGGTAGCAGGGTTGCAAATATAGTAGGTAGTTTCTCCATTGCAGCTTTGGCAGCAGAGCAGACCATTGCAACTGGATCTGACAGTAACTGGTTCAGGCAAGAAACTGAGGGAAGGACTGGGAACTCCATAAGCATCACCATTAAGAGACACGAAGAAAGGCGCATCACCAGGGAGTTGACAAAACAGACCAGAGATGTCCCGGAAGTGATGAGATTGCTGGTGAATGAAAAAAGGACTGGTAATCAACTCATCCCACTCTTTGCTAACAGCTCTGAACCTGAAAAGTGATTTGGCTGGAAGGAAAGGAAGAACATGCTCTTTTACAACATCTTCGATCTCTATGTTCTGCTTGAACCTTTTGGGTCCAGGAAATTCAGAATAGTCAACAACAAGAGCAATCCTTTTTCTGTCATTTGGAAATCCGTCAAACTGCAATAGAAAAACAAAAACAAAAATTTGGTCAGAGGAAAAGCAGATTACTGATGAAGAAATGACAAAAATATTAGTGTAGAGAGAGACAAGGGGAGCAAAATGGTTTCCAACAAGTAGAACTCCAAGCAAAATGATTATCAATACTGCACAAATAACAGAAGCACCGCCAAGCAAACGAAAGGAAAATCTGCCAAAAATAATTGAAACATCGAGTCACATAAACTCATCTGGTGACCCTCTTTTACATGAATGATTCCATTTTATAATTTTCTATTGGGAACACAATGCAGAGAAGCATAAACAACCTGTTCAGCGTAATTCTTGAGGGTCCGGAGATACCCATTGGAGCTCTCTTGGAGCTCACAGACCCACAATACAATTTAAGCCAAACTACCAACAATTATCAACCATCCATTTATTTTATTAAGTACAAATTAAAAATCTACCAATGGCATACCACATCATAGCCATCCACAACCTTCACCTCATGAACCGGAGATGGTGGATATTCTTGTCCACTGTCATCAGATAGATCACCTTCTTCAGAATTCCCAGTACTATGCGACTTGCTGTCCACAGAAGTCGCCATTTCTGTCTAAAAAGAGACATAACAAAATCAAATTTCAAATTTCAAAGAATTAGATCATTCAATTGCGGTTGCTTGGTGCAAAAGAAATGAACCAAATTACATAACAAAATGAGATCTTAACGAAATCGTCGAAGATTTAAATGTTTACTGCTCTGTTCATTGCTTCAATAAGGTATGGAGAATCAGAAATGAAAATTTTGGTATCTTAATTTCCATACGATCTTGAATGCAAAGAAACAAAAACCCTATAAAGAACAATCCAAAATGGGTTTTTTTCTTCTTCGTAAAATGGGTCATTTCTGAAAATCTAATTCAAACCCAAAATCCATTAGGAGAGAAGAAACAAAAGCCCCATCAGTAACATCCGAAGTGGGTTTCTTGTTTTCTTGGTACAAGTTGGCAATTTTTTCAAAAATAAAATTCAAACCCAAAACACAGTGACAATGTCTTAGAGACCTAGTTTTCCTTCTTTTTCCTTGGCTTTCTCAGTAACCAAACAAACCAAAATGGTAATAGAAATAAGAAACTTGAAAGAAAAAAAGAAAAGAAACAGAACGAAAACAGAGAGCGGTCTCTCAAGAAACCCAAAACATACAAACCTCATAAAACAGAGAAATTGACACTCCTACAAAACCCATTCATGAAAGTGAAACGAAATGCATATATATTCAAGAGTGTTTGACAAGAAAAGGAAAAAAGAACAGAGAAGCACTCTGCCGATGGGTTGGGTTTTGCATTTCCATAAAAGAAGCAATGTGCGTATCGGCAATTTCGAAACACTTAAAAAAAACCCTGAAAAAGAAAACTACGAGAAGCTTACCGTCGTAGCCCTAAGAGACCGCCGGAGATCAAACGCTGCGTTGAACTTGAACGCGAGAGAGAGAGAGAGAGAGAGAGAGAGAGAGTGTGTTCACGGTTGAGTGCAGTTAAAATGACGTACGTAGTACTTTACTCCTCTGCACATAAATAGGGCTTATATCGGCTTCCAATGGTGTTTGAACACGTGGCTGACTTATATTGGCCTAGCTGAGAATAGTTCGCAATGTGGATATCAAGGGTGACGTGAGCTACAAGTTTATTTATACAAGGGCATGAAATTAGGACATCAAATGTAAGAATAACTGTTTTTAACCACTTGAGTTACAAATTTTTTTCTTTTTATTTATCTTGAAAAAGTAAAGGATTTGTAACTCAAGTGGTTAAGAACGTTTAATAATATTACACTCGAGGTCCTAGATTCGATTTTGGGTCGGTCATTTTTCTTTTGGCTCTTTTTGGGCATGGGGTCAAGTCAATACAAATGTGAAATGTCTTGTTTTTATCTTTCTGCCTAGTGGGTTTTCTTTTTCAAGTTGCGTCATGTTGCATTATACAATCAAATCTAAATGGAATATCATAGGTACAAAGTGCATACATAGAACTCAAATAAGAAAAGGTTTTATCCAGTCCAATATTATTTATTATAAACCCAATAATACCATATGATGCAGCAAAGCACCTGGTCTACACAATATTACCTATACAACAATATTTATTTAAAAATGTGACACAAAAACACAACTGCTTTTACTTTTTATTTAAAAATATGGACTAGAATTAGTATTCCTACATGAAACCAATGCCTCTTTCACATCCCTTGTTCCTTGCATGTTCATTATATCCAATCCAACTCTAGGCGATAAAGGTTCAGGTAATGCACCCGAAACCTTTAGTTTGAATTTGATCTCGCACCAGACCACTTTCTTCAATTTTCTTGATCACCCCTTCTATTTTTTTGATTGAAACCAATGTCTCCTTGAGATCTCTTGCTACCTGCGCTTTGAGTATATTTAACATTTTTTGAAGAGATTCATCCAATCCCATAAGTTTGTCGGTGTATTTATACTGTTTGCAGCTGGACCACAAACGAACCTGGAAGCACTTGTGGATGAGCTCTACACCCTTTTCCATTTGATTTCTAAAATTTTCAAGTTCCTCCTTTGGGCGATCTAATACTTTGTTATGCTTTGCAATCTCTTCGATCAATGGTTTTAAGATATCTAGTGTGGATTTGATATCTTCAAGGAAGGGTTTAAAAACCGTAGTCTTGTCCTTCACTTGTATAACCACATCAAACAACACAACAAAAACTGCATGTAGACAAGTCCCTCTGTCGAATGACGTCACTGCATAATTACAACACCACCAAAATCAGATAGCTCGTAATTAAAACACCACCTAAATCTAATAAATTAAATTTCATTAGGAAACCAAGAACAGAATCTTTGTTTTCTTTTTCAAAAAATATAAAATAAATTTCTACATCAGATTAACATTCTTCTAATCTAAATTTCAGTTAAGTATTCAATAAGCTCCAAAAGGGAAAATAAAATTGACACTGTAAGAAAGAAAAAACAATAGCAATTGGACAGTGCATAGATCTAGTTCCAAGAAATTCACCTGGTTGCTCACCATTCCCT
>NW_018921329.1:39664-51444 GCF_002207925.1 Prunus avium
ACTTAAACAAAAAAAAAAAAAAAATTTCCCCAGCTCTAGCAACCCTTTCTCTCCATCTCCCATCCTCCCTTCGTCGACCCTCCACAGACCCCCCCTCCTCCAATCAATCCCAGGCCCTTCCCAACCCAAAATACAATCAAACATCCAAAACAAAATCAACCTCACAATCAGAACCAAATAACTCACTAGCCCTATTAGTTGTTGCTCCAAATCCATAATTACCCGAACCTAAAAAACCTAATTTGTCCAATCCAATGCAATTGAGCCACAAAAGGAGAGAAATAAAGGGAAGAGGGTGGGGATGACGAAGAGAGGGGGAGAGGGAGGAAGAGAAAGAGAGAAATAGAGAGTGGGTCTAGGTAATTCTGAGTTTTTTGGAGGTGGGTTTGGGATTTGTAGTCAGTGAAGTGGTGAACAGTGTATTTTTTAAAAAAATTTTTGATTTTTTTTTTCTCTGATTTACTGGGAAAGTTTACTCTTTGGATTTAAAATTCTTGAGAATACTAGTAATTTTGTTCTTGAGTTTTTCTGAAACTTTTTGGTGGATGAGGGCGGTAAATGGCCTTCTTAAAACTGCCCATGGTGTCCCTCCTGGTGTTGCCACATTCCACCACATTATTACCGCCTCAATTGGCAACCATGAAACTTGAAGCTATGAAGAGCTTGGTTGGTGTTTTGAGGTCAATCGGAGAGTAAGAATATATAGTCTTGAACTAGGAGGTCTTCCCATGGTAAATGGCCTTTTGACTGCTGATAAGCATTTCAGAAAAATGATTTACCGCCCATAGACCACTCTGTTGCAGGTTTCCTTGACCCACCTGAAGCTCTTCCTGAGAGAGCCTTTGAGCTTGCCTTCCACAGTATAAACCTTATAGCTAGCGACCCTCTTCTTTCTCAGCAGCTCCGGATCATTAAAGCTCCAGCTTTTCGAAGCATACCCATTTGTGGACTTGCCCTTCTTGAACCTATCGCCATAGTTGCCCATCTGGGTTTGGGTCGGCGACTGCACCGAAGACGCAGAGGACGCACTGTAACACCTGAGATCTTGCATTCCATTGATGCCGCCGAAGGAAGTGGGCCCCGAGCCATTGCCGTAGTAGCTCTCTATCTGCATCATTCCATTCCCGCATGATTTGGATCTGAAATCATCCATAGCTGCTTTCACTGAGAACTTACGGAAATCTGAGTTCACTGTCGCTGAAGCTCCAGTCAATTGGTCAAATGAGAGCTTCTTGGGGATCGTGGCATTTCTGCCGATCAATTGCTTATTTAATAATATTTTGGTTTTTGGGTTTGAAAAAATATATATTTTAAAAATAAATTATTCTTTAATTTTATTTCAGAAATGCCCTTCACTTGGACAAGTTGGAATGGATTGTCAGGGTCTGTGGGTGGTCCCACAGTTGGCACATCAACATTTAATGTTTGACCAAATGGTCAATCTAACGGACAGGGTGAATTGGTCATATTTGGATACGTTGAGTATGAAATTGAAATCTCGGAGCTCATTTCGAAACTGACCCTAAACCTCTAGGGACTAAAGTGTAGTTAATCTTATTTTTATTTTCAAGTACTACAAACCCACCCAGGCCCAAGTTACAAAGTTTCCGTCCATCTTGGTTTGGATTAGGGTTAATGATTGAAATGGTCTCCCAAGTATTGCTTCAGTATCATTTTGGTCAATCAACTAAAATTTTCATTTGAACCGTCTTCAACTGTTTTTTTGTATCAAGATGGTCCTACCATTAAAGTTTGTCAATTTTATTGTTAAATTGAGGGGTAAAAATATCTCTATGAATTAAAATAATAATATATAATTAAAAATTAAAGAAAATTATTATAAAACTTAGAAAATTTTTTAAAAATTGAATCTCACCAGCCATATGGCTTTTTTTTCTTTTTTTTTCATGAGACTCACCTAACAATTAATATAAAAAATTCTCTATTGTTTAAATTAATTAAAAAAAAATCACATAAATATAAAAATAAAATAACAAATTTTTTAAAAGAGTAAACAATAATTAAAAAATAAAGGTAACTATTATAGGAACTTGTACCTAATTTTAAAATTGAAAAAATTGAATCTCACCACCAACATGGTGGGATTACCCCTCAATTTAACAATAAAATTAATAGACTTTGACGATAGGACCATCTTGATACCAAAAAAAAAAAAAAGAGTTGAAAGACAGTTGAAATGAAAATTTTAGTTCGTGAACCAAAATGATACTGGAACAATAGTTGGAGGACCATTTTAGTCATTAACCGTTTTTCAAATAATATTTTACTTTTTTGCCCTTCAATTTAACGGAATATTTTGACAGACTTTGACAGTAAGACAGTTTTGATATCTGTTTGGGCCTAAATTCTGCACACCCAGCCCAACACTATTGGCCCATGATAGCAGATCAACTTCAAAATCCAAACGGTTTGGGCTTGATGAATAGAGCCCAAAATCGAGAAAACTCATATTTATTCCAAGCTTTGCGGGCCCAGCCCATAGCCAAGGCTCAAGTTAGCTTCAAGATTGAAGAGAGCCCATCCTAGAATCTGTCGGCCCATGATGATGAACAGTTTCGGGTTTTGAAGGGAAGAGATCAGCTCAAAAATAAACCCCAAAGTCAATTTCAAGAGCTACCAAGTGAACCCAAGATAAGAAGAGAGCCCAGCCCAGATGCTTTGTGCAGCCCACAATCCTAGACTTCACTTGGGTCGGTTCTTGTTTGATATGTTGAAAGAAAGGGAAAGCAACCCAAAACAGGGGAGAAGCCCAGATCAATTTTAGGCAGTTTCAAAAGGCTACTCTGTTCAAAGAGGTTAATTACCATTCTTGGTAAATTAATTTAACAGTTTTAAAGAATACCCAGCTTCCAATTTTGCTTCCAGCCCATCTTGAAGAAGACCCAGCAAGGCTTGATTTATTGATTATTCGTTTTCCTGTTCGACTAAGTGAATTGTTAAAGTGTGGTTGTGGTCAAGTCAAATATGAAATCGTTTTGGATTGTTGAACGTCTTGGACCAAGTCCTTAATCTACTTGCGATTGTGTTGAGTTGTTAAACATCGCATGATGGGAATTTGGGAAGTTATTATATGTTAGTTACGATGGGCATGTATAAATTAGTTGGAGTTCATTAATTGCATCCTTTAATTTCATTTTGTGACTTAAGGGCATTGCTGGTGATTTTGCTTCTAATTTTTGAAAGGCCAAAGGCCTAGTATGTAAATTGCTTGATGGTTAACTTGTGCGTGCTGCCAATTATGTGTAAACTATGTTTTTTAACAGGTTGAACTTTTTGGGAAATGTCCAATTTACAGGGGAGACGGTTCTTAGTAAGTGGACTCGGCATTGGTAAGATGCTGGAAATACGACGTGATTCGTCTCGGGTTCCAAGGAATCCAGGGCAGGTCCTGTCAGTGTTCATGGGATCATGTTCGAACAACTCAGGGGCATCATAATCATACTCATCCTCCACAATCAAATGACGCAATGGCCTCAAGAATGATTCTTTTTTGGTTCTTCATATTCTCATAATCTCCTTGCCAAGTAGTTGAGTAATTCCTCTACTACCAGTGCATGCAGTCGATGCTTACAATCATGCCTGGGAAATCTCGAGCCTCACTCTTTGTAGAAGCCTTTGGAGGTTCCTAGGCGTAGGTTTGCGGAGGTAATTCCTCGTGTAGAGAGTTTCTATTGCATCATAAAATCTGACCAAGCACTTTAGGATAGTTAATTTCCCCATCCTAGCAATCTCATCCACCTGGTCTGCAGATACCCCATACTCAAGCATCCGTAAAGCAGCTGTAAGTTTTTGCTCCGAAGAAGACCCAAAACCTCAATAACATTGTACTTTTGAATGAAGTATGTGTCGTAATTGCAAACATCATGCATGATTTTTTTTTTTTTTTGAATAAATGGGGCTGCATTCTATATCTCCCTCGAAAATAAGAAATAGGATGCAATAAATTTGGGATAAAGTAATATTCCTAGAGATTCTTATCCCGAGAGTGCCTACGTCTGTCCATGTTCGAGACAAGATCATGGTGGTGTTGCCTTGATTGATTGAGCATACCCACTACTAAACCAACTTCATCCAACTCTGTTTGTGCCTAATAAATCTCGACCAAGGAAGCTGACCAAGGGAACTTCCTCTCGGCCCTAGCGCCTACCCATGGCCGAACGTTACAAGTCATTGTTCGTTTCCTTTTAAAAACAAAGGAGAGCTTGTAAGGCAAAGTCATCACGGCCTCGGTAATACTAGCTGAGGACAAACTCCTCAGATACACGTCCAAGGTAGGAGGGTCAAGTGGCGTCGCCACGCGGCATTAAGGTCCCACGCTTCATTTAATGAAGTAACGCCTCTGACTACAGCAGAAGGCCCATGACCCACGTAGGAGCATTTAATGAGCCAAGAAAGAGGGGACGTGATTGAAGTCAGGATATGACGAGTAAAACCAGGGATTAGATGCGAAAATCTCACGACTTGTAAGATTAAGTCACCAACCATCAGACTAGGGCATTAAATGCTCCTTTACGGCCCGAGACGCAGAGCCCACCAATCAGGGCGGCGGCCGGGGTTTATGGGGGTCACACCACCACACTTCGCATTCCCAGATGTCAATTCGACTACCCACTAGCTCTGATCAACCTTACCATGCAGATTTTCAGCCTTATTGTCTTCTCAAGACCTTCCCTATAAATACCAGGCTCCAACTACATTTAAAGGGTTCAAACACCAAACACAAGCCTCCCACGGAGCAGATTATATTTTCCTGTCATTTACTTCCTGTCATTTACCTTCTTGTAATGCATTTTCAATACTTTTACTTGCTTTCTTAGGAGTAGTGACAGTTTGTAGGAAAATCCATTCATTAATATATCATACGACCCTTGATTTTCAAGGCGCCGGAGCACCATCTTTGTTACTCTTTCGTTCATCTCATATATCATACGACCGTTGCCGGCCAGCAACGCGCCGGAGCACCACCTAAAAACCCACCATCAACGGCCTTGTAGTTCAGGCCGTGAACCTGACGGCCGAGATCAGTTCCTCTCTCGGCCACAGTCGCTTTGATTAGAAGTTAAACTCAAACAGGCGCACCACTCATCTATTTCCCCAATCAATTCACCCTCAAACGCACGGTAAATCGTGTTGGCACGCCCGCGCACAACCGTACCACACCAAAGGAGGACGACCCGTGTTGACACAGATCCCTTCAGCCCGGAGCACCAGGCCGTGAGATTCGCGTTGGTCAACAAACTCACAATCTTCTTCAGCACATCTGCACCTGATTTCTTCATCTTCTCGCTCTTGCCTTTCCAACACCCTCCTTAGGTTAGACATTGAGAGTAGAATGTGTTTTGTAAAATCTAAGAAATGAAAGGCTAGAGAGGATATGTTGTGAGAGGTCTGAGTTGAGGGTGTAGTTTTATAGAGGGATTTAGATGATAAAGATGACGCGTGACACAATTTTAGAGGGTAAAAATCTTATCTGAAATATGAGATTATAATTTTATAATAAATATCGACACGTGGAAACCAAGAATCTTATCCGAAAATCTTATCTGAAATTTGAGATCTGAATGTTATAATAAATATGGACACGTGGTAACTGAAAATCTTATCTTAAAATTTAATATTGGAAAATTTTATCCAAAAATTTTATCTGAAATTTGAGATGAGAATTTTATAATAAATAGTGACACATGGTAACCGAAGATCTTATCAAAATTAATTATTTAAGTATAAAAAATAGAAAATAAATTATAATAAGGGGTGGAAACAAAATTGCAAGGGGTGGAAGTGCTCTAAGTTGTATCTTTGTTTTTATCTTTATTTTGACAATGAAATTTCATTCCTTTCAACCCAAAAAAAAACCCTCTCTGACAGAGCACAGCTCGTGAATTGCTTGCTCTGCCTTAGGAGCTGGTCGATAATGACGAAAATTATGGCGAAAAAAGCTCCAGGGCTCACGCTTCTCCAAAAAGGTAATCCTTCTTCTCCCTATTCTCTGTTTGGGCTCGTCTTTTTCAGAAGCCAGTTTTGCTCTTTAGCTGTCCATCGTTGTCATACTGTTAGTGTTAAGGAAACCATTGATTTGGAGGATTTGGTAAAAATGCGTTGTAAATCTGGTAATCTTGGGTTAGATGAAGCACTGGGTCACTTCGATTCCGTAATTCAAATGAAACCCATTCCCTCGATTTGGGCTATTAATCATTTGCTTGGGGCAGTCTCCAAGATGAATCAGTGTTCCACTGTAGTTTCTATGTATAAACAGATACTGGCTTCTGTTGGCTTACACCCGGAAATCGGTACACTGAGTGTTGTTACCAATTGCTTGTGCCGTATGAATCGGGTGGACTTAGGTTTCTCTGTTTTAGCAACTATCCTTAAACATGGTCTTCAGCCCAATGCTTATACTTTGAATGCTTTGCTTCATGGGGTTTGCAAGTATAGGTCGCTCTCTGAGGCAATGGAGTTACACCGGAAAATAGAAGAGAAAGGATTAGCATGCAGTGAAATCACTTACGCTACTATAATTAATGGGTTGTGCAGAGCTGGGAAAACATGTATGGCGCTTGAGATACTCGAGCAAATGTTTGAAGATGGAAGGTTTAAGCCTGTCCCTCAATGCTATAATCCAATCATTGACAGCTTATGCAACGAAAGACGAATAGATGAGGCGCTGACCCTATTTCGAGATATGATCAACAAAAGTGTTGCACCAAATATCATCAATTACAATTCATTAATTTATGGATTATGCAACATGGGTCTTTGGACACGAGCACTTGCTCTGTTTGAAATCATGAAAAACAAAGGCATAAAGCCTAATGTTTTCACTTTCAATTCTTTAATTGGTGCTTCATGCAAGTCTGGTAAGTGGGAAGAAGCTGTGCTGCTATTTATAAACATGATTGATTGTGGAGCCTTCCCTGATATTGTTACATTCAATTCTGTGTTGGATGCTTTGTGCAAGGAAGGGAAGACGGCAGAGGCACTTAACCTTGTGGAAGAAATGTTCCGTAGAGGGGTAAAGCCTGATGTCGTCACCTACAGCTCCTTAATTAATAGCCTCTGCCATTCCGCGCAATGGAAAGAAGCCACAAGGTTGTTTAATAGAATGCTGGATGAAGGAATTGCACCAGATGTTGTAACCTATAACACTGTAATACATGCTCTTTGCAAGGAGAGACGGGCCAAGGAAGCGCTCTCCGTGTTAGAGCTAATGTCCCAAAGAGGTATGAGGCTTGACGTTTTCACTTACAACTCTCTAATTTATGGCATGTGCCGTATAAATCAATGGGCTGAAGCGACAAGGTTGTTTGATGAAATGGTAGTTCAGGGAGTCTTACCTCATATCATAACTTTGAGAATACTTTTGGATGCTCTCTTCCAAGGAGGGATGCCAGAAGAGGCTCATAAAGTAGTTGAGGCCAAAGTTAAATATGGTATGGTGCTGAGCAAAATAACTTGCAGTATGCTAATTGATGGTTATTGTTTTCTTGGCAAAATGGATAAGGCAAAGAAGGTTATTGATTTAATGGTGACAAAAGATCGTGTCCCTGATATTGCTTCTTGCTATAAAGCCTTGGTCAACGGCTATATGCAAGCTAAAAGGATAGGTGAAGCTTTGAGGCTCGTTGAGGAAATGATCGAACAAGGGGTGATGCCTGATTTGGAAACCCTAAAAGCTTTGCGAAGTTTGCATCCTAAAAGGCATGTTGTATCTGCAAAATCTTTTAACTGCTAGAACTAGTTACAATCCTGTAAAATCTTTTAACTGCTAATTATGTCATTGGTGTATGACCAAGCAATATTAATGAAATGAAGTGGTTTCAAACAAGTATAGGATCCTTGGTGCTGAAAAATACATTCAATATTCTTAATCACACTGATGGATCCATAAACAGGAACAGGATCCTTTTCACAGGTACTAACTCTCCCATGAACTTTCAACCACATCCAAATCTTTACACTGCTCTTAGTTCATAGTGTATGTTCAAGAATGAAGAGATATCAAGAATTTACGATTCGGCACAATGTTATATTGACACATCAGAGCGATATTTGTTGTCATTTCAGTGTTACAATACCTATATTCAATGAAAATTGCAACACAACAAATTCAGCATCCAGTCAAATTATAATTTAGAGAAGAGAAATTATCTAATGACCAAATATTCTCTACATCCTTCTTGTCTGCATATAGACTAACAACTGCAACATTTGATTCTTCTAATTTCGATTACAACATTTGATTCTTCATATAGGAGGTAAGTGGCCAAATTGGTGGCCACAGGGGAGGAGATTGAAAAAGAGAAATAAAAAAAATAAGCACAGTGTTTGATCCACATGAATTCCATGCCTACTTAAACGAAAGCTTCCATACCTCTCGGCCATTAGAAGAACCATCTGCAACTTCAGCGACCCCTGCAGAAAGGAATTCCAATAAAAATAATTTCAAATTTCTTTTTTAAGCATCTGTAAAGATATCACTCTGAGACAAGGATGGTGATGTGGACTCTATAAGAAGAGAGGCCTACATCCAAAAGCAATAATATATCGATATAAATTATTTGACAACAGTCAATAACCACATTATCACATCTTTAACCCTAAGGGGTTGTTTGGTACGGCGGACTGTCAAGGATTGGATTAAATCCTGAGACTGTCTTGGATTAATTCGGATTGTACTAAGCTGGATTAAGTACTGACCTATGTTTGGTACTGCGTCGGACTAAGAAGCTGGATTGTAAAAATAATACAGACCTATGTTTGGAGTTGTGTCGGAGTAAAAAATAATTATTTTAATAATTAATTTTAATTATAAATAAATAAAATTCTAATATTTATTTTAATATTTGATATTTACTTTTAATTAAGGATTTTGACCTAAAAATAAATAATAATAAAACAAATAAATTTTAATATTTTTTAAAAGCTAAACTATCTTATCTCTTCTTCTTTTTTTCCTTTTTTTCTCCTTTTTCTCCTTTTCTTCTACCTTTCCTTCCCATCCCGTCCTTGTTTTTTCCTTTCTTCCTGTTCTCTTCTTCCTCACGACTTTTGATCCTTCCCTCATTTTTGCCTTTTTCTCAAATTTTCTTCCCTGCCAAAAACTCTTCAGTTGTGATTCTCTCACAAATTTCATCAATTCTTTCTCTAATTTTCTTCCTAATCACTTTTCATTACTCAATTTGTTCATCTATATATATAAAGCAAAAGGCAGAGAATGTGAAACATTCAAAAACCCCGAAAATATCCTTGGTAAACTAATATTAAAACGCACTTATTTTAATTAAAGCAGGATATAATTGTAAAAGAACAATTACGCATAACTTAAAAAAAATTAAAAAGAAAAGAAAAAAGGTACAGACCCTCACTCCAGAGCAGTTGCTCTTCTTATCAGTTTCTTCGGCCTCATCGTGTCTAAGAGCAGTTCCAGTAGCAGTTCCTTTCAGTTTGCCCCCCACTTCCTTCAAACCCAATTATCATAGGCCTTTCTTCTTACAATGTGAAAAACAGAAAGAGGAGCAGAAAAATAGAGAACCACGGCTGGGAACAACCACAACGCTCCTTGCCAGCTTCACCAATTTCCCAGGTTTTCCCCGCTTAATTTGATGCATGCCTTCTTTTTATCCCTCTTTTACTGTTGTTTTGGTTTCCTCAGAAAATTTCTCATTTAATTGGGTTACTTCCCAGCATCTCCAAGAATTAAACACCTATGATTTCAACTGAAAGTTTTAGAAGGTGGTAAGCCTAACAGATCTTTCTTTCTTATTTGTATTATATTCTTTCTTTGATTGGGTTTTGAGATCTTTCACGTTCAGAGAAGGTTTTAGAGGAAAGGTGTTTGTTGATGATTTTCCGTATTTCTCTATCGTGTATGTTGAACGGTTCTCATGGCTTTTGTGTTCATATCAGACCCATGTCCAAATGAAACGGTAAATTACAGTGGGTAAGAGAGTTTTGAGAAACTTACTCCTTTTGCTGCATGCTCACCATTTATCGGATTGATTTTTATTTGCTATATGAAATGGTAGGTATGAAATTTAAGATATGAATGAAAGTTTGGTTATTCAACTTATATTTGGATTCTTGATTATTCAAGAACAGTTGCTGCAACTCCAAGAATAGGGTAGGTGTTTACTCGCATGGTTAATTCGCAGGGTAGGTGTTTGATAAAATGTATTTGGTTTTGTTCTACGAATTCAAATGACATGGTGGAGTTTTTTTTTTCTTCACTCTTTTGCAGAGAATACTTTGAAGAGAAAACAGAGAGATGTTGCAACAAGTCTCATATTTGTTCCTTGGTCGTTCATTTTATGAAATGGTGGGTTTTGTTATTCTTTCATCACAAATTTTGTGTATTTGTTATTATGTTATTTCCTTACTGAGTGCGTTGTTTGGTTCTCTTCTCAGGTTATATAAAGAAGCAATCTGTTTATGTTGTTTTTCTTTTTTTGCCAATCTGTTTATGTTTGCTGCAATGATTGCATTTTTGTAAGAATGAAAAATAGTTTCATCCATATACATTACTGCATTCGAGGAAATGCAACCCTCTTTTTGTGTATTGTTGGCTCTTCATATATAATTGAGATTTAAACTTGCCATAACTTATAGATTGTCTTAAACTGATGACAATGACTACTGTTGCTATATTTCTACTATTATATAGATATATATGTATATGTTGTATATTGTGGATATTGCAACCCCTGCTCACTTGGTTATGTGGAGCAGTTGGTAGCTGAGAACATCTCTTTTGGCCATGACTGTGATATGAAACCCAAGCCAGGAAGGTGAACGGGGTGAAAGGGTTCTAAGACGAGGAGGACCGCATGTATACAGATTATGCTATGATTTTTTTCCTTCTATCTTTTTTTTCTCCTGGGATTCCTTTGGTAGAAGAATTAAAAGCAAAATGAGGATGATAGAGATGGAGGGAGTTCAAGGGGAGGAAAACTGCTAAAGGACTTACTGGCTGTGGCTGTGTTTCTTCTCTTTTTAGAGGTTTGTTTCTTTTTATGCTGATATTTGTTTCTTTGATAGTTAAATTGGTGACAAAGAAGACAGCAGCTCGAGGCTTTTATGTTCAAGCAGACGTATGCAATCTTGATGTATTGAGATTGGTTTTAAATAAAGACGTATGCAATCTTTATGTTTCAAATTTCGTTCAAATGGCTATTTTTTTTACTTTCGTTCCTTAATGTGAATTGTTAACATTGTAGGTCTTCAAGGGGGGTTCAACTTCCCAAAGTGCAGGAGGCTTGCAGAGGAATTGGTGAGCTGCTTTCAACAAAACCGATTACATTGAAATAATTGTTTATTCTGTGTTTTCATTACACCACTTAAGTGATATATCTGTTTGGATGCTTAGTCTGGCTTTATTTTTATTTTTTTTGGTTCATGGTTTTATTCCTTCTGAATACAGAATCATATGTTTGGGTTTGGGGTACAAAATCGTGATGTCTAACTAATTCACCAATCCTCTCAGGTAATTCTCTTTCTCATGATTTTGTGCATTTTGTGACATTTGACATTTAATAGGCTCAATAAAAAAAGCTTTTGATTATCTTTTAATTATACATTTATTTCTCTGCCTTCTCTCCAGTTTTCAGTTCTTTTGGTTTGGTTTTTTATGACGCTTTGGTTTGATGCCTTCTTTTTATCCCTCTTTTTGGTTTTCTTTTATTTCTCAGGGGATTCATTTGCTACAGGAATTAAAATAGAGTGGGAGGGAGGAAAAGGGAGGAAAGGTTTTCCTTTTTTTTTTT